>PVJS01003251.1:0-77093 GCA_004027185.1 Glis glis
TGTGAGACCCGGTTTCAAAAATAAAACATAAAAAAATAGGGCCAGGAGTGTAGCGCAGAGGTAGAACGCCCCTGCGTTCAATCCCCAGTACTGCAAAAAAAAAAAAAAAAAGAATAAAAAATAGGGCTGGGGGTATAGCTCGGAGGTAGAATGCCCCTGGGTTCAATACCCAGTACTACAAATAAATAAATAAATAAATAAATAAATAAATAAATAAATAGGAATCCACATGTTAACAGAGATGAAATGGAAAAAAAGAAACGCATGAAGGGTAAATGCTCACTCCTGTATTCAAGCACAGGCGTGTGCCCTCAGGACTCTCCTTTCCCTTTCGTGAGAGCTGAGGGTGCAGCACTCTTAAAGACCCTGCTCCCTCTTGTTTCACATGCCACATAATGAAATTAGGAACCTCTCTAAATTTATCATATTGGTAATTTTTTCAGACAGAGCTTCCTTTACACTTAAGTATACTTACAGCATTTTCTAGAGTTAACCTGACTTGCTTTTTGAAATATACTATTTCTTTTGTTGCAAATAAAAATTTTATGTATTGAACTTCCAATAGGTTAAGATATATATATAGTGTGTGTGTGTGTGTGTGTGTGTGTGTGTGTGTGTGTGTGTGTGTGTAGTACTGGAAGAGTGGACACAGGGATATTCTATCTCTGAGCTACACCCCCAGTCCTATTTATTTTTTATTTTGAAACTAGGTCTCACTAACTTGCAGAGGGCCTCGCTAAATTGCTGAGGCTGGCCTCATTTTTGTGATTCCCCTGTCTCAGCCTTCCAAGTACTGGGATTACAGGTGTACCCTACCACGTCTAGCAAGATATAAGTTCTTAATTATTTATTTTAGAATAATTTGGGGAGAACTGACATGTTCTCAAACAAGACTCGGAGCTAGTTCTGTAGTAATGGCTTGTGGTGGCTCAGATTCTTCATGTTCCTTACCTTTAGAGGGCGGCAAACCTGACGGCCATGTTGGATACTGAAGGGCTGCCTAGAGAAGACCAGGGCTCAACTCAATGAATAATCTCAACTAAATGTGTTGGGTTATTTCTCCTGTGTTTCAAAATATGAGACTGTCTGGAAAACATTTTAGTTCTCAGTTTTAGTATTGACCTGTGTTTGGAATCCTTAGTACATTTCTTTTTCTTTTTTCTTTTCTTTTTTTTTGGGGGGGGTCTGGGGATTGAACCCAGGGTCATTCTACTTCTGAGCTCTACCCCCAGCCCTTTTGTTTTGAAACAGGATCTCACTAAGTTGCTGAAGCTGGCCTCGAACTTGTGATCCTCCTGTCTCAGTCTCCCAAGTACTGGGATTACAGGTGTGTACCACCATACCTGGCTTCCTTGGGACATTTCTGATTTAGTGAGTTTCTGTTTCACTAAAGCTATTTCACATTGTTTTCTCACTTGTAATTAAAAAGAGTCTCAACTGGTATCACTTCCCAGTCAGACCCACTAGCACAAGAAGGCACGGACAGATTGCCAGTATTTTGCTTGTACCCAGAGATGGTATACCGGTTGTTTCTCCAAAGAGCCTAAACTTCCATCTCTGCCTATGGCCTTGTCCTGATTTAACCTTCTTAGCAGCTGCTGAGGCTGCCGTGGGTCCTTTAGGCCCGCTCTATTCTGCAGTGAGCTCAGGCATGGCTCATTTATCAAAACTGTCTGGCTTTTGGTTCCTGTCTGGCCAAAGTTATTTTTGCTACTTTGGCTAGAGGAAAATAGAAAGAAACTTCTAATGAGTAGAAGAATTAGGAAAGTTGGAGAATGTGGAGGAATGAAGATGCAAGAAAAGCAGGTGACAATAAAGGGAGTGATGCCAAAGCCATCGAAGAGGACAGGGGTAGAGACAAGAAGGACAATAGGTAGAAATAGACAGGAAAGATATGTAAAGTAAACAAGGGGAGGGAATAGGCCAAAGACTGCATCTGCCACATACATAATAGATTGCTTTTTTATTGCTCTTTCCTCTTCCAGCCCCACTTTTTCCAAGTTCGGACAAAAAGTATTACTACTAATGACTCTTTTATCTCACTTCAAACCTTTACAACCACCTCAAATATGGTCTCCCCAGCCTTTCTTTCTAGCCCTATAGAGTCAACCCTGTTTGAATATTAGGATCACTTGGGACATATTGGCAAATAATATGGACTCCATATCAGACTATTTTTATCAGAATCTCTTGAAGTGTGACCCAGAATTGGTATTTTTAAAAGCTGCCCAACTGAGTTAAGACTGCTCACACCTTATTTTCTGTGATTAGAGCCAATATCACAGTACTTTGCCTCAAAATTCTTTAGATACTGTCATTCACATTTTCTTGTGATCTTGGAAGAAAATTGTCCTGTGCTCTTTCCAAGATAATGCCTCTGTATCTACTCCTGATTCCATTACTCACTTTTTCCTATGTAAATGTGCTGTCCTGTCACTCGTCTTTCTCGTTTCAACTTCTCCCTGTCCTTAGCCTACAAACCTCCCCAAACAGCATCTCAGAAAGGAGCTTCTCCTAACTCTACCTCCTCTGCAGAAATTAGAGGATGTCTTCATTTACTTAATCATCAAATCACTTCTTTCTACATTCTTAAATATTACATGTGCTCATATATTCTTATATATTCTTTTCATATAGTTATCAGTGTCCACATCTGTGACTCCCATTGGTCCTCGTTCATCCCACACCTTCTACACTATGCCACAGTGCTGGCCCCTCTCGTCCTCTGCATGCTCTGCCCATCTGCCTTACCTTTGGTGAAGATGTTTCCTCTGCACCCCTAGAGTGCACCTCCAAAGTCTCACTCAGTGTTAGCCAGCTTTGTGTTGCTGTGAGAAAACACCTGAGAGAAACAACTTAAAGCAGGAAAGATTTATTTTTGGCTCGTGGTTTCAGAGGTTTCAGTCTATAGTTGACTGGCTCCATTGTTTCTGGGCCTGATGGTGAGACAAAACATCATGGTAGAAGGGTGGGGGATCAAAGCTGCTCACCTCATAGCTGCCAGCAGGAAGGAGACAGAGATGTAGAGATGTGTGAGAGAGAGAGATAGAGAGAGAGAGAGAGGAGAGACGAGAGAGGAGGAGAGAGAAGAGGAGGGGAGAGGGAAAGAGAAAGTAAGAAAGAGAGAGGGGGGAAGAGAGGAAGGAAGGAAGGAAGGAAGGAAGGAAGGAAGGAAGGAAGGGAGAGGGAGAGGAACTAGGGACAAGATACAGTCCCCAGGGGCACGCCCACAAGGACCCACTCCCTCTTCAGTGAGGTCCAGTGCCCACAGTTCCCACCACCTCCCAGTAGTCCACTCAGCCATGCATTCCTCAGTAGGCCAATCCACCGGTGAAGTCAGAGCCTTCATGTCTAGTCACGTCCCCATATCCCTGCCTCAGAACATTACTACAGTGGGGACTAAGGCTTCAACACAGGAGATGTGGGGAATACTTCATATCCAAACCATAATATACCCATATTTCAAAACTCATTTCTAACTTTTCACTCATCCATGAAGTAAGCTTATTTCAGAGGATTAACTTCTACCAATATTACCAGTATTCCCTCCCTTATAATTAATTATTTTGGGTATTTTAAATGCTGCTTTAGAAAAATTCATATCCAGTTTTTTAAATAAAAAATTTTAAACATTTTCACAAAGAAATATTAACAGGTCTGGGAGGACTATTTGGATGTGAGGAGTAAGGAAGGTTTAAAAGCCGAACTCGGTTCCCAGATGTCTGGCTAAAGCAAATGACCTATAATCAGGACCGTGATAGGGGAGTGCAGAATGCAAATCATCACATTTTATAGCAGGCCCTATCCAAAATGCCTGTGTGCCATTGGCATGGACTCATAAAAGATGCAGAGACATGCTTTTGTTGGAGTTATAGCCATGGAAGATCTATTTCTCTACCCAAGGTATTCAAAGTGAGTAGAGTCCAAGAAGAGAAGCCTGCAGACACCAATATTTGGGAATCAAACAAAAGAAGAGATTCTGATTTCCTATTTAATATCATGGAAAAAATCAAATACTTTGAAATAAATGATACCAGGTTGATAGATTATGGCTTTCATTATATTTACCTTATTCACAAAATAGGGTTCTATATTATAAAAGAAAATAAAACTAATTTAGTGGGAATTGCATACATGAATCTACCCTAATATCCTCCCATCTTTGTCTTGTGGATTAGCCTGTGACATTTGAAGTTTTCCATTTCTTCCAACAGACTCTGGTATTCCCAGATATTTGGTCCTGTCCTTTAAGACACTTCTTGTTCCTAGGGAAACCTAAGGATGGCAAGATGCCTCTTAACGTGTGGGTATATGCTTGCTACAGAATATTCGCAGTCTAACAACACCACAAATTGTTACAGAAAAAAATTAAGAAGCAAAGATATGAAGAATAAAATGTATTTAAGTATGACTGCATGTTCTCAGTCCTTCTTTGACATTTTGTCATCACCATGATCATCTCTAACATTTTTGGAGAACATGGTTTACGTCAGGCATTGTTCTAACTGATTTGCCCCTTATAACAATGCAATTACAATCGTTTGGAAAACCACACACTGTGATTTAGAATAAGCTGCCTGAGTCCTAAGTGAGACCAAAAAAATAGTGGAAGGGGGTTGGGGGAGGGAGGAGGGGAGGAGGAAAAGGATTCCTGAGGAAGGAAACAGATCAAATAATATTATGTGTATGTGAAGGTATCACTAACAAGTTTCCTGGCATGTATGGGGAGGAGGAGATGGTAGTGGGGGTTAGGAGGGAACCACACCAACAGATGTTGTGTGTATATATAAATGTATCACTTTGAATCTCACTAAGATATAAAATCATATTCCACCAATAAAATTCTTTAAAAAATCATACACTCATACACTCACAAAAGTTGCCTGTGGTCGTGCAGTTATTAAGTGTCAATGACAACCATCATATGTAGATATAACCCAAAAGTTCCTAACCATCACAACTACTATAAAATCCTCTTTCATGTTACTATCAAATCTTAAGATATTGTAAAAGCTCTTATAACCAACCTTCACTTAAAAATAGATAGCTGATAGTCTCCATTTCCTCAGTAGCTCATGCTTACTGGTACCCAAAGCACACTGCACAACACGATTAGTAGGTCCCTGAAGTTATTACTCCTATAAGCTGAGTCTGTACACTTATCATCTGTTTGTACTTGTCCTCAAACTTGTTTATACCAGTTTTGCAGTTATTTTAATTGTGTGATGTAAATGCTATATAAATCAATGATATAGAAGGGTTAAAGAAAGAAAGTTGTTTTATGAAAACAAAGATTAATAAATTTACAAATAACTTTGTAAAGAGGAGTTGCTTAATAAACTACTACTGAGTTAGGTATGGGTAGGACATTAATAATATTTCTAAAACTTCTTTTGGCACTCAAAATTTTTTTAAATCTCTAAAGTCTTGCTTAACTTTTTTAAAAGCTAGATTGGACACCAGAAATTCCATTATGGTTGTGGTTTATGAGAAATAAAAGTTTTTAAAAAGGCACTTCAGCCGGGCGTGGTGGCACACGCTGTAATCCTAGTACTTTGGGAGGCAGAGACCAGAGGATCCGGGTTTGCAGCCAGCCTCAGCTCTCTCTCTCTCTCTCCCCCTGTCTCTCTCTCTCTCCCTGTCTCTCTCTCTCTCTCTCTCTCTCTCTCTCTCTCTCTCTCTACTTAGTGAGGCCCTCCGCAACTTCGTGAGACCCGGTTTCAAAATAAAGTATAAAAAATAGGGCCGGGGGTGTAGCGCGGCGGTAGAACGCCCCTGGGTTCAATCCCCAGTACCACAAAAAAAAAAAAAAGGCACTTCAATCAACAGACACACACTCTACGGAAATTTCCTGACATTATGTTAAATGAACATGCCTTTGTAAGTTTTATTTTAAATAAAATATTTACAGTACATATGCATCATTTCAAATGACTCACAACTTTAACCATTTTTTATTACCTAACTACTGATCCCCCTTGAATCAGATGGCAGGGTTCCTACCAAACATCCAGTACTGCATTTTTCACAATGTAGGGTTTGCTAACTCATCTGTCATCTGTCATCTTAGTAGCTTACAAACTCCTTGATTACGTCAGCGACCTCCCAACCATTATCCGCGACTTTGAAATATATTTTAGTTCTTAATGTTTTAATAAATACAAACCCAACAATCTGATTATTTGCAGTGGTCTAAAGATAAAATCAAATGCTTTTCAGCCTTGATCCTGGAAAAGCTTAGGCATTTAATGCCCATACTCTCAGCCTCCATGCCAAGCACGGTGACAAATTTCACCAAAAACAGCTTCCCTTCCTCCTCAATAAATAATATGTTTTAGATCTTGAAATAGTATGTAATTGTTTTTTTCTAAAGCACTCCCAACTTAGAACTTTAGTTATTCTTTACAGGGAAGGGAGTTAGTATCTATTTAACACATACTACATACTAGAGATTAGTTAAGTACTTTATAGGACATGTAATTGTTATAGTAAACCTGTAGAATGTAGATATTATATTCATTTTATGGATGAGAAAACTAAAACTCTAAGAAATGAAGTAATTGTGTGTAGTGGTACATAGAAAACAAGGACTCAAACACCAGTTGGTTTAATTCCCAATTCCATAATTGTCCTGAGGCGTCATGGTATTATATTGCCAAAGAATCATTACACATTGTATGTGAAACAGCATTAAGAATTTGAAGGGAGTACATTTTTGCACAACTTGTTGGTTTGTACTGTATCTAAATGTTAACACATAACATATTTCTGCAAATTCTCTACCTGCATCTCCTTTTGCTACAACACATTACATAAAATAGTCAGAAATTCCTGAAAATATGTATCTGTCATTTTCCGCTATTATCTCAAATCATGCCAGGGGCTCCATCTCCACCTCTGTGTTCCATTGGGTGCACTCAATTTTGCTTTCAACAGAAGTCCTGTCATGTTCTCATCGTGCAGTGCTGAAAGTCCATAATATAACTTGTTTTGATGTGCCGTCCATCCCTCAGCACCTCTCCTGTTCTCTTCCTCCTCTGTGCAACTCTACTGAGCTATTGTGGAAACAACCAAGAGCAGGTTGATGATTTTGCCTTGTCTGTGTGTAAGAGGGAGAGAATGTTCAGGCATAGAATAAAGGTATGGTCCACAAACCTCCCTTGTTTTTTCTTTAGCAAGGGGGGGGTTTCTTTTCCCCTTCCCTTTATAACAGTTCTAATCAAAGAAAGACTCCATGGAGACTACGTCTAAATATTGGGTATATCTGTTTTTGTCCTTCTCCAATATGCATATTCTATTAGAAACTGAATAACAGAAAAGATTTTAGAAGGGTAAAGTTACAGACCCTTGGGGAGGAAAATGACTTGTGTAAGGAAAATGCTATTGGGCACTTGTCAGCGCAGCTCTGGCAAGGACAATTATAATTTATCACCAGAAAGCACACTAAGATGCAGAATACATAATTATCTTATCAGTAGGCTGAGAGCAGTGGCAAAACTCATTTGAATTAAGAACCAAAAGTGTAAGTCTCAAGGAAATTATAAAGTGTCAAATAGTCGGCAAAAACTGAGATGAATGCTAAGTCTTCCAAAATGTATACTTAATTATTTGGAACTGAAATCTGTAACTCTACAAAGGGATAAATGGTACAGAAAGTTTAGAAGGAAGAATGGCTTGTTAGGGATGCATATGTACCCTAAAACAATAAAAATGTCCACTTTTCTTTTAGAGAATTATGTATTCAGGTATCAAACTATAAAGGTAAAAATATTTCCATCTGCTGAGAACCTAAAGTACATTGTGAAGGACCTAAGCAGTATTCAGTGCACGGTCTTCAAGTTCTCTGCTATAGTTACAATGTTATTTTGATTTAAGTGAATTTGTGTTGTGTATAAACCACTATTTTGCTCTTTTAGATGGAATAGTCATCTGTACTAAAAATGTTGTATCTGGTACACTTAAATCATACTTTATCCTTTCCAACCATTTTCATTTATTCTTTTGCAAAAGAATTGCTGTGAGTAGGGGAGGACAGAGTAGTCTCTGTTGTCCCACTCATTCTCCAGGGAGTGCCTCTTAACAATTCCCCAGCTACAGAGGCCTCTCTCCTGGGCTGCAGCCCCAGCACTTGATGTAGCCCTGCCAGAACAGCATGAGAACTGCTTTCTTTTTCCTCTTGCTCCTCTGTGCAAACAAGCCAGATACAATTTGCAAAAGGAACTATTCTAAGAAACAGAAGAAAAAACTAACCAAAGGATGTGCAAAACTTAAAAAATAAAACACATTACGAAGTGCAAGAGTCTGATTCTAGGATACGTAAAGACTAAAAAGAATCAGTGTTGTCCAAGTACAAAAATGCAGAAGACTTTAGTCTTGATTTTAAAAAATCTTTGTTTTACTTCATAAAGATGTGTATGCTTTGAAATGCTATGTAAGCTGCTGATCCACATTTTTGTCTTCATTTGTTTTAATATGCAAAATGTGATTTGCAACTCCTACTTCACACGATTGTTAAAAGGATTAAAGTTGCCAGGCTTAGTGGCCCATGCCTGTAATCCTAGAACTTCGGAGGCTGAGACAGGAGGATTGCAGGTTCGAGGTCAGCCTCAGCAATTTAGGCAGACCCTTAGCAACTTAGCGAGACCCTGTGTCAAAATAAAAAATTGAAAAGGCTAGGGGTGTAACTCAGCAGTAGAATGCTTCTGGGTTCAATCTCCAGTACCCCCGCCAAAAGATTAAAGCTATAGGTACTTACTTTTATGTAACCTCATAAATGTGATAAAATGTAAGACATTTTCAACCTACTTAGGCAATTTTGATCCGGAACACTATTTAATATGAAGTTATAGTTGACTCTGCCCTTCTAGTAGCTATAACGTCCTGATCACTAGTTCAAAGCTCATAAAAATGGGTTTAAGCACACTTATCATCTGTGATCTCTACAGTGAGTGCTGTTTTGTGTCAGAGAACCTGGCCATAACCCACATATAATAAATAGAACCAAAAAGTTTTCCCTAGTGTAATAGCCCTGTGCCTTTTAAAGGGCACACTCTCCACCAAAATGTTGCCTCTCCTCTTTCCATCCAATTTTCAAATTCTCTTCTAGGTGATACTTGAGTGTTTACTTCACTTGTATAGCACAGATGTCGGGCTCATATATAATCCAATGAAGCCAGTCCTTCCCTGCTTTATTTCCTCAATCCTCTACCCAACTGGAAAACACTTCTTTTCCCCTCTCTTACTCTTCCTATCAGGGGAGGGTCCCCTTCAAATGAGTGCAGTTTCCTGGTATTGTAACACCTTACGTTTTACAGATAATCAGATGCATGTATCCACCCTTTCCTATTGCCTTAGAGCCTTCCTGGGAACAAAGCAAGGTACATTAATTCCCATGCAAATCACCACTGTGGTTGATGCAAGACCTCAACGGGACCGAAGGAGTGGTGAAAGAGACCGTCCCTGTCTCCATCTCTGGGATGCAGAAGGGTCTCCCTAGGGCAGAGGGAACAGCAGGAGAACTGAGGAAAATCTTCTTGCAATCTGGGTGTTGCATCCCCTGTTACAAGACAGGGATGGCTCCCCTGGAGGGAGGAGCAGGAGCGCTGCAAGGGATTCACAAGGAGGTGCAGAGAATAAGGCCTAGTGAGGCCTGAGGGTGGAGAAGGAACACTGACAACATGTCTCCAGCTCTCCAGACCTCACAGGTCTATTATACAAGTGAGCAGTGTTCAATAAAGGAAAATTCCAATATATTGTACATAAAAAGGCAAGGAAATATAGTATCTAGAAAAAAAGTTAATAGAAGAAAACCAGGCGTGGGACAGAAGTTAAAATGATCAAGGTAGGAATTTAAAATAACTAGTATTTGAGATTATCATCAGCAACAGCAGATCAATAGCCTTTATCTACTCATGGTTCTATGGTTCTCAACGTGTGGCCGGAAGACCAACGAGCAGCTTTGGGAACTTCCTGGACTGGCACATTTGGAGGCCCCACTCTGGATCTACAGGATCTTGGGTAGGGGCTTAACTTGTGTTTTAACAAGCCTGCCAGTAATGCATACTAGAACTTAAGGAACAGTATATTTTTAAAAATGGAATTTACCATCATAAACAAAAATAGCACCAGACCCAGATACTTCCACTTATAAATTCTAATAAATTTTCAGAATGAAGTAACAGATATGCTGCACAAATAATTTCAGAAGAAAAAAAAAGTATAATAGTTTGGAACTCATTTAGGGAAGTCCCATGACTCTGATACCAACCTGATAAACACGCCATAAGAAAAGAAAACTACAGATCAATTATCCTTATGAACTCACATATAAAATTCACAAAATACGAGATAATTCAAGCTAATACTATAGAAAAAGATAATGTATAATGACCAAATGAGGCTTATCCCAGAAATACTGGCAAATGAAAAACCAATCAACTATGCAATTTATGCATGAAAACACATACATTTGGGTGGCCCCTTGGTGCTTCCAATTGGACCTTAGTGTCCCAGTGATCTTAAAATCCAAAAATCTATTTAGAGAAGAACTGTAATATTTCTCCACTTCTCTTCAGGTTTCTGAAGGATGGGAACACTTTATTTTCTTTCTTTAGAAGTTGTCTTGAGAGTTACAAATTGCTCCTATCTCCTTATTTCAAGTTCTCTAAACTTTAGTCCTCTTATCATAAGGAAAAAGAAAACCCACTTTTATCCATAATAATTCACTCAATCCTCACCCCCGTCCTCATCACCATATGATACTAATATTATCTTCATTTTATAGATGCAGTGGCTGAGTCAAAGTAGGATTGGGCGGTGTACCGTGCTGTAGCTAGCATGTGGCAGAGCTGAGTTATGAACCCAGGTAGTCTGGCTCCAGACCTCCAGCTGATATACATTGCAAGTGCTCCCCCTCAAATTCAAATCATTTGTTTAATATCTTCATGGAAAATATAGGTCTCACAGAGTCACAAATGCCTTTTCTTGCTTGCAGGGCCTAGCACATTGGAGATATCCCAAAACATAGATATTGAATGAATGAAGCACAATAGGTAACAATTATCAGTGATTTACAGATGAGGAAATGAAGCTTTAAAAAGAAAAAAAATCTATCCAGAATCAGGCGGATAAGCAGTATATCCAAAATTTGAAACTGAACCACACTGAATCCAATTTTTTTTCCTCATTCCTTTTTACATCACATTAATTGTGTTCCAGAAAATGAACAAACAGTAAGAAAGCAATGGGGGAAATATGTCCCATAAGGGATTATGTGTCAAATCACAGTTTTCATGAAGCCTTTAACAGCACCTTATAAAAGGAGGTGTCAGCATCACTTGCTGGTGACAGCCGTGGCCTGAGGTTCTTGAAATAATAATGACAGGGGTGATGATGATGATGATTACAGTGATGAGCAACAAAAAAGGAGACCAAAGTTCCACTCATAGGACACGATGTTTTTCACCTCAATTAGGCCATTAACATCTGATATGTTCAGTAAACGAGATCTGCTATTGAATCAGGGCAAGTGAAGCAATCAAATTAAAAACCCAGTAGATATTGATTTAGTGAACTTATTATAACACTTCATAATTGAGCTCACCGTTGTTTATTGCTTTTACCTTTTAAACTTTTTTTACTTTTTACTGTATATTTGACACTGCATGAAATAATCCCTAAAAGCTGAAGCCAAGAAAGGCAGACCACACTGAAGGAAATCAATGCAATTGCAATAAAGAAAATGCAAAGAGGTAAGTCAGATTTTCTCATATTCTTTATAGGCCCAGAGCTAAAATGGAAAATTTTCTGTTTTAGCGGGTAGTAATACTTAGGACAGTAATTATTAAGATGCTAATTATTGGTGTAATAGGAGCAGCACTCGTGTTATCAGTAACAAACTTAAAAACCCATTATCTTAACAGTGATGTGCAATGTAGTAGTCTATTGCACTCAAGTATCTTCTGAAAGAAAGAAACTAAAAAGGAATTGGAAAATCAGACGTTTGCTTCCATTCATTGCCAGCTGTAGGCACAGCCACAGGGCACAGCCACATAAATAATGGTCTCTTACTGTCCAGACAATTGGGTGACTCATTCTCAGACTGGCTTTCTGGATTGAATCGAAATTACTGGAAAATTTCACAATTTTCTGCCTCATTTTGAGAATAAAAGGAAGGCACAAGTGGATGCTTAGTGAACAAATGATATATTTATTTTGCAAGTTTGAGTGACCTAATCTAACGTTTCAATCTTTTGATCAATAAAATACTAAAATACCTTCCGCTAACTCTTAAAAGTTGCAAGAAAAGAAAATAGAATCAGCAAGATACATGAGGACAACGGCCATTCTGTGAATAGAGGCAAAGCTAAATATACTGTTTGTACTTTAAAAAATCCCTTCTGTGTTCTTCTCTTCCCTTATTAATTAATTCAACAAATATTTATTGACTACCTACCATGAGTGAGGCTCAGTGTATGGATGCATGTACTGTGCTATCAAACCATTTAAGAAACCTACGATGCCACAGTATATGGTGGATGATATCAGAATGACAAACAGTTCAAATAACAGTGACAGGTGAGGCTAGATGGAGAGAACTTCCAGCTGGGGTCACAGATACAGCACTGAGACCAGTTTTGAATCTCATCAGGACCACCTGATTTACAACTCCTTTGTTTTTTTTTTAATTGCTTTTCTCTTATTTTTTTCCTTCACTTTCTCCTTAGCAGTTTAGATTCCATTATCCAACATTTCAATAACACTCTTAGCCACATTCTAAACAGTCTTATACTTTGATAACACTGGTCTTGCAGAACACTAGTCCTGAATAAACTCACCTAATGTTCTCTTCCTTGCTTGTATTCTTTGTTAGCACTCCAATACTTTTTTCATATTATTCTATAATCAATCATATTACTCTGCAGTAGCTGTTTCAAAACTTTTATGTTCTCCTGAGACTCTGATCCCTGCTATTTTCCACTTCCTCCTCGGTTTCTACAGTTGACATTGTCTTCTACCTCACAGAGAAAATAGATTCCACCAGTTGGACATTTCTTTGATCTCTTAATCACATGCTTTTACTCACCAAATACACGCACCCTCTCTCCTCTCCCACCTCTCCTCCCTCTTTCTTCAAGGGAGTTGAAGACCCTCCTCCTTCCTAACGCTAAATCTCCCAGATGTGCTTTTGAGCCTGTCCTCTCCCACCTTCTCTAGAACTTTACACAAATATTCTTTTCTTTCTGCAATGTTTTATAAATTTTCCTTTAAAACTGAGTGTTTTCAATGGCTTTTAAGCTATCTGGAGCCTCTCTGAAGGAAGAGGCTGATCCTTCATTTTGTGCAAACTTGTCAGAAGCATTGTGTATATTTGGCACATCTGCTGATCTCTTGCCAACACTCTAATCTGTATTGATCCTTCACTACTCTGCCAAAAGAGCTGTCACCATGGTTCCTGGTGGCCTCCATGTCACTAAATGCTATGGCTCTTTTTTTTATTTCCCCATCAGATTTGGTTTATTTTTCAATGAAAACTTTTAACTACTTTTGTATCAGATTCTACTAGTTTCCTCCTATACTTGGCCACAATTTCTTGGTGACTTTGCATGCTGTTTGCTATTCACAAGGCGATCGTTGGCCTTCCTCCAGCAAGGCGATTATTGACTGGAGATCTTTTCTGCTCACCTCTACATCTCTCCCTAAGCAATCCCATAGCTGTAGCTATCATCCATGTCTCTGTTGGGCATAAATCTCATGCATCTTCCAAGGTTTCCCTCAACTGCCTCCCTTTTTTTCTTTCTTGGTCAGTGTATTACCTAGACCTGTCCATGCCTCTACTTCAAGGTTGAATACTAGAGTTATTGTTTGATATAGATGTTAAATGTTAAGTAAAATCTTAAACGACCAAGTATAGAAACGGAGGGAGTTATTCAGAAATTGAGAGTGGCAAAAGAAAAGCATCAACTTGTAAGCAATCAAGGCCAATTTGAAATTCCTTAGTATCCTGCTTTGAAGATAGTTTGAGCCTACCTAGGTTGAGAGATTTTGTTGTCAGGTAAGGAAGTCATTCTCCCATTCAGTAGGTAATAGTAATTTTATGGTGGTTTTCAACAAGAAGTACTGCATGATTTTAAAACATTGGCTTAAGCCTTGGGGCCTTGTTCAAGATGGCTTTAAGAAAAGAGACTATATAGAGACCAGAGTACAAAGTTGCATATAACTATTTTAAGCTTTGCGTTTTGGAGTGATAAAGGCTTTATTCAAGAAGACAATGAGAACTGGAAGGAAGAATTGGCCTCAGAAAATATATTGAAGGACAGCAACTAAATTTGGTGTGCATGATATGCAGCTGAAAAAAATTCAGGCTAAAAAGTCTCTTTAAGGTTAAAAGTAACTGCAAAAAGAGAGTCACTATTTATCATTTAGAAGGAGAGTTTAAAAATGCAAAATTAGCATCTATGAAAGAAATCTACTGTGCTCACATTAATTTTAAAGTCATAAAGAGATGATAACTGACATTTTCAAAGTTGAGTTTTCCAAAATGGGGGATTTTGAGAAGGGGAAGAAGAGGTCAAGGATAAAAGCCCTGGAGGTATATCCACTGCTACAGAAGGGAACACAAAGAGAATGAGCAAAGAAAGACATTTAATTTATATAGGGCCAGATAAGCCAAGGAAAGGGAGCAGGTCAAGAATGCTTCTGAGAGGGGGAGAACAGCATTTGGCAGATGTGGAGGGTTTTAAAATCATTGTTAGGAATTTAGAAAAGATTGATGAAAAAGCCCAGGCTTTTAAGAAATGTTGTGGTTAAAGAAGAAAATAAAAAACTCAAAGAGTTATAACATGTTAGTTTAAGTTGGGAGTAGAATTGGTGAAAATTTTGTGCTTTTGTCATTTAAGGCTAAGGGGAAAGTGAGAGCAACTGTGTACAGAGGATTACTGGAGAAAGAAGACACAGATGGGGCATGGTAAAGAAATGACTCAGTGATAGACATTTGGGAGGATAGAGAAACTACAGGAACTAAAGGACAGGGAAAGATAAGGTATAGAGAGAGGAAGGACACTGGGCTAGGAGGTGGGAGGTTACATAATGGTTGAAAATAGACAAGTTGTGATGACCCAAGAGTGATATGTCCAGAAGTCTATTCAAACTGGATGAGATAATGATTGTAAGCACTGTGGGAAGAGAAAGATAAGGGAGAAATCAGATCCTATGCAGTTATTCCCTCCCCAAATAGCCATGTATTAGGCAGAATGAAGGAGGTGACCAAAGAGTTTTCCAGCTTTCCTTTTAGAGAGTGATTAATGATAAGTTTTGCCCAAATGATTGTTGTATCTGTTAAATTTAGAAAAGTCTAGGCCTGGGAAAGCTTAGATTTAATATGTTATGTCAACTCCAATTGATTGGGAAGCCTGCAGTGCTATTGGGAAGGATTATAAAACCCATTCTAGCTCAGAGGGAGAGCACCCTGAGATTGATTAGCAATGTCTTTTCAGGCCAGGAATAAAGAGTTGATATATTTGCTAACTCTGGAACTATAACGATAAGTTATTTTGTCCAATTTTCTGATATACAGTTCAGAAGCAAGGCAGCATTTAGATATCAATCATGAGTTTTTTAGAAAGTAGAAAAGTCAGGCAAAGCCACCCTACTTAAAGATTGCTTAGCTGAAAGATTTGGACTTTGGAACATGCATTTTGCTATAGGAAAATCAGACTTTACTCATTTCTCTAATCTAATTTAGATTTCATATTCATTACTTCCTTCCAAATTCATTTGGGATTATCTTACTAATATATCTGAACATTATCTTCAAAGAAGTATACACTAAAATATGTACCACTATCCCAGATTGGTTTTCTGATACTCCTTTCAGGAGAAGGAAATACTCTATTCTGGATTAAGAAAACTTTTTTAATATATTCTTTTTAGTGGGGGGAAATGGGAGAGGGTGATGGGGAGGGAGGAGAGTGACAGTGTCCCTATAGGTAGGGAAGTGTCTGCCGATGATGTTGGACATTTTCCATAGTGTTTAACCCCCATCGGTGGTACAAATATCAACCAGTGAACAATATAGGAAGGAGATGGGGTGTGGTTGGCAGACAGATGGGCTCTTCATTTGCTTCCATGCCTCAATGTGCACTGGAGACAGAAGTCAGTTATAGGAAAAAAGTTGGAAGATCCATCATAGTATTATATATATATATATCATTAAGAATATAAACAGTGATCAATTTTGAGATTATAATGACTTTTTGTATTAAAATTTCCAAAACTCATTTCTATATTTAATAGTCACTTTCTTTGTTTTCTATACTTGTGTTATAAAATTCCTGTGCTATTATGTAATGCATTGTTCATGTGAAGCTGTTTTTAAAGGAAACACAGCTCTGTCTTGATAAATATCAGAAAACGACCAGATGTTTCCTATTGTCTAAGCCAAACCCGTCAACAGTGTGATTCTGCTTTCACTGACATAGTCATGAACTCCATACCACCCACAGCTTCCCTGCAGCACTGAGTCCAGTACTTCAGACACAGCAAAATGTGTGCTCTAAATAGTTAGAAACAAAACAGAAGAGCGAGGAACATCGGCCTCATACTGCTTTACCTTTCTCACTGAAAAATAGAATAGGCAGTAGTCATTTTTAAATTCTAAGTACACAAACAGAATAATAAAGTTATTTTCTAATATTATAGAACACTTTCACAGAGTAGGAGTTACAACTTTTTCTCTTCTGAAAAATGGAAACTCATTTAAAAGGTTAGAGAAAAATAATGAATATGTTTAAGAATAATACATAGAGAAAGCCTAGCTGCTAAGCGAGTTTCTTAGTAGAATAATCATAAAGTGTTTGTGGTTCCCTTGCATGGTCTGCATTCCAGCTTGGGGGTCCCCTTGACAGGAGAGAGGAGGGGAAGGAAGGCAGAGTTTCAGGCAGAATAAATACTATAGCAATGATTGGGAGACATTGACGCTTAAGACTTCCTTAGCGATTTACCAACAGTCCCTGGGTAGGTATATATAGAAAAACAAAGGGAGGAAAATCTGACATGGCAAATTCCAAATGTGTGGTCTGAAGTCACGAAGTCAGCTAAGTAGTTTGTACTCACATGAGGATGTAAAATAAAGCTACTGAGGGCTTCTGGAAAAGGAAGTGTATTGTTGGATGGGTGGTGAGATTCCTCTGGAGAGAGGCAAAGACAAAAGTGTAATGCACCAGTATGCCGGTGTATAAAAGCCTAGAAAGAGTCACTACCACATGGCAGGGAAGCCTGCACATGGCAGGGTTAGGTGAAGAGCACAGTGGGCATCCCTAGCAAAGGAAGAAAGGGCTTGAGTGGAAACCAACTCCAGTGACACAGAAGGTCACAAGTGAGGGAGAGTTTAAATGCACTGGGCCTGGCTCTTAAAGCGTCCTAGGGAGAACGTTGGTAGTGAGGATGGAAACAGACTGCAGGATTTCAAAGAATGTTTAACAGGCAAACGATACAGGCCATGCTCTAAGAAGTGTGAAACTGGATGCAAGCATGAAAGTTATTGTACTCACAGGACATGGTAATGGGAGTTTAACTGTTTGTTTTAATCTTGTTTTGTGTATAATTGTTGTTGTCAATTTGGGTAGGGTGTGGAAATCACATTTTAGGTAGAAACAAAGAAAACTGATTACCAACTGAGGGCAAGTGATGAGAAATGTAAGAGAGAAGGCCTAACATATAGACTTGGGTCCCAGGAGATTCCGGTATACAAGCACTCAAGAAGATAGACTTAGATAAAAAAGGAAAAAAAATTTTTCAATTGATGAAGGAAAAAAAAAGATCAAGAAGGAAAGTTGAACATTTGACATTTTCTGATATATAAAGGAGAAAAAGTAGAATATACATTGGATGTTCTCAAACTTTTCTACTGAGTAGGAAGGAGCACAGGACATTTGTCAGCCAGATGCAGGCTGAAGCAGGGTTGGACTCTTGAAGAAAAGAAACTTTGCAATTGATACCATAAGAATTCAAGTGAGAAGTAAAAAAGATCCAGTGAGAAGTCAGAGACCCCCAGTGTGCAACAGAATTTAGTGAGGCTTGCTGCATACCTAGTCAACATCCTGGAAGCAGAGGAAACTCAAAACTATGATGACAAAGATGGTCATCTTCCTGTGGAGAGGCTATGGAACCCTGTATCAATCTTCATCACTTTCTTATCACACTATCTTATATGTAACTGAGTTACAAGTACCAGAAGTGCATACCTCTTTTCTGCCTGAGTAGCCAAAGGTAAATTACCTACCTATTTTACTCTTGGAAGATGTACTTCTGAACTCTCTTGGATCATTGACATGCCACTGCGTGACCTAAGGAAGACTTCTAGCATTACTCATTGGTGTCCAAAGATGATCTTTGGGAAAGGAGTAAACAATTTGTCTGTGAGGCTCAGAGCCTCACCAGAGGGAAGGGAATCTTGCTTCCCCAAATTTAATCCCAAGGAAATCTATTGGGTTAGAACAATGTAACACAAAGCTGGCTGGTGAGAAAAGATGCCAAAAGCCCCACAGAGAAACATTCTAGAAAGGCGAGGTCCATGCAGGGCTGATGACTTGGACTCTGCTGTTTGGTGGCTGGGACAGGATTCATCTCAGGGGTCACCTATCCTGGACTCGGGTTGTGCTTTGGTAAATAGTTATTGGATATATATGAGAACCAAGGAAGGGAGCTATAAAGCTCAGGCCTCAGCCTGAAATAAATGGGATTCTGTCCAACAAACACATTACTGAAAGATGGAGAATCTTTGATTGTACTGTTCAGAAACAACAGAAATGTGAAATCAACAGGCATTCCACTTCTCTTTCTCAGTGGCATTTGAGAGCTCAACTGGTCCCATCGTGGATTGAATAAGGCCCTAGGACTTTTTGAAATGTGTAGTGAATAATTAAGTTGTCTTTCAGTATCCATAAGGGGTTGGTTCCAGGACACTGGCAGATACCAATCTATGGGTGCTTAAGTTTCTTATATAAAATGGCACAGTATTTGCATATAACCTATGCACATCCTCCTATATACTTTAAATGATCACCATGCTACTTATAGTACCTAATACAATGTGAATGCTATGCACATATAACAAATAGTTGTTATACTGTATTGTTTAAGGAATAATGACAAAAAGATCTGTCCATATTCAGCACAGATGTAACAATCATAGGCCTAATTACATTTTTGATGCTCAGTTGGTTGAATCCACAAATGCAGAACTTGTGGATGTGGATAGCCAATTGTATATATATTCTATCAATAATATAGGTAATTGCACAATATGTTGGGAAAAAGCGAAATATCATACTCCAGTGAAGTGTAATTATCTATTCAGGAATTATCCTCACTTGACTATAAGAACCAAAAACAATACTCAATAGGACCCTCAATACTCAGAAAATTAAAACAAGAATTAATAAATGGGATGACATTAAATTAAAAAGTTTCTGTTCAGCAAAGTAAACCATTAAGAGTCTAAAGAAAGAGCCTATAGAATGGGAGAAGATCTTCGCCAGCTACTCCTCTGATAGAGGACTAATATCTAGAATATACAAAGTACTTAAAAGACTTAACATTAAAAACAAATAAATAGGGCCGGGCGTGGTGGCGCATGCTTGTAATCCCAGTACTTTGGGAGGCGGAGACCGGAGGATCCGGGTTCGTGACCAGCCACAGCTCTCTCTCTGTCTGTCTGTCTGTCTGTCTGTCTGTCTCTCTCTCTCTCTCTCTCCTTAGTGAGGCCCTCCACAACCTCGTGAGACCCGGTTTCAAAATAAAGCATAAAAAATAGGGCCAGGGGCTTAGCGCGGAGGTAGAATGCCCCTGCGTTCAACCCCCGGTACCGCAAAAAAAAAAAAACAATAAAAAATTAGCAATTGAACTAAATAGAAACTTCACAAAAGAAGAAATACAAATGGTCAATATATACATGAAAACAAATGTTCAATGTCATTAGCAATCAGGGAGATGCAAATCAAAATTACACTGAGATTCCATCTAACCCCAATCAGAATGGCAATCATCAAGAAGTCAAACAACAATAAATGCTGGTGAGGATGTGGGGAAATAGAAACTCTTCTACACTGTTGGTGGGATTGCAAATTAGTGCAGCTGCTATGGAGATCAGTATGGAGATTTCTCAGAAAACTGTGAATGCATTGACCATATGATCCAGCTATACACTCCTGGGTATCTTTCCAAAGGGACTGAAATCAGAATATTATAGTGATACATGCATATAGCAACACAATTCATAATAGCCAAATTATGGAATCAACCTAGGTATCCATCAACAGAGGAATGGATTATAAAACTATGGGATATACACACAATGGAATTCTACTCAGCAATAAAGAAGAACAAATTATGTAATTTTCAGGAAAATGGATAGACCTGGAGAACATTATGTTAAGTGAGACTAGCCAATCACAGAAAGTGAAGGGTCATATGTTTTCTATCATATGCAGAAGCTAGGGAGTAACTGGTATACAAGAAGGACTTTAGATAATGGAGGAGAACCCCCAGTGGAGCAATGGAAGGGCATAAGGGAGGGTGGTGTGTGGGGGGGAGAATTAGTGAAGAAAACACTTCCACTGAAGTTATGTACATATGTGAAATTACCAGTGGCAATTTCAATATCATGTATGAGGAAGGGGAGGGACTGGGGAGGGAGCCAGGGGGAAGCTCACCAAGTGCTGTGTGCATGTATGTCCCTATCACTCTGAATCTCTGAACTATATTACAATGTGAGACTATGAAGCACCAATAATTGAATATATATATATATACATATATATATAATATATGTGTTATATATAGAGAGAGAAAGCAGACATGCACTTATTCATCCTGCTGTATTTAGAACTTGAAGGTAGCTTCTCTACATTCAATGCATTTTGACTGACAGAATGAAGGAGAGAAGGGAGATGGAGGGGGAAGGAATATGAGAGAGACACAGCAGGCTCCATGGAGGAGTTATTGCAAAATATACCCTGAACTATCTCAGCTGACCAAGAGGAAAGGAAGCTGCAGATAAAATTGAGCAAAGGCTGCTAGAGAGTGGGATATGAACAAATACTGGGGTTTATAGAAGAGAGAGAGAGAGAGAGAGAGAGAGAGAGAGAGAGAGAGATGGAGGCTTAGGAAATTCACAAGTTTGGCATATCAAAGATGGAATTTTGAGATAAGCCAGTGCTGGCAGACGTAAAGAAGGAAGAAAGATGAAGGAAACCAAGTAGTGGCTGCAACACAGAAATCAAAGGACAGTGACAGTAGTTTGACATTTAAGTTCATAATTGATCAAAAAGTATGATGTGGTTGCCATCATATTCTACATTCTGCCCAAAGTGCCACTCCCCTGGAAAATGGGTCAGGGCCCAGGCCCATGGTGCCTTTGACCTTCTGGCTCAGATGGTTGATAAAAAAAATGTCCTGGTTTAAATAAATCATCCAGGAGCACCAGGGGTCAGGCCCCTGACAATTTGTTAGGCTTAGAATAAGAAGGGAATGAGAGTGAACTGCATCATAATCAGCCTACAGAGACCCTGTGGGAATGAGACGAGGCAGTGACCTCCCACCCGGCATCACTCCTCCTATTCCCACAGCCCTCAGCATACACTCTCCTTTCCCCTTATTGTCCCTCCTCCCACACTGTTTAGGAAGATCCTATCAAGGACCTCAGGAAATGCTAGGGAACCTGGCTTTGGAGAATTCGAAATGACTAAAACATTAGAAAAGGTGGTGAACTCACTATTATCCAGGGAAATCAGATTTTTTAAAAAAAAACTTTTAATAACTAAAAGGGAAATATGAGGTCAGAATATTTCCTAAGTGTTAATGAGAGTATACATATTAGAGTATATAGCACAAATAATTTTCACAAAGTGAGCAGAAAGGTTGCCAAGGACCCCACACAACACAAAATATTACCCGCACCCCAGAAACCCCTTCAGATTCCCCTTCCAATCATATTACACACCCAGGGAGAACCACAATCTTTACTATAATTCCACAGATTAGCATCACATTAGCATAAGTCATTTCATTCAAATTTTTTTCTTCATGGACAAAATTCCTTTTCATTTTTTATTTTAATCTATTTTATTATATTATGTTTTATTTTATTTTATACTGGGGACTGAACCCAGGGGCATTCTACCTCTGAGCTACATCCCCAGCCCTATTTTATTTTAAAACAAGGTCTGGCTAAGTTTCTGAGGATCCTGCTACATTGCTGAAGCTGGCCTCGAACCTGTGACCCTTTTGTCTCAGTCTCCCAAGTACTGGGATTACAGGCATGCACCACTCCACCCAGCCAAAATTCTTTCTTTAAAGAATTTTTATTGGTGCAATTTAGTTGTACATGATAGTGATATTCATAGTGATATAGTCATATATGCACACAACATTATTTGGTCTGTTTCCTTCCCTGTATCTCCCTCTTCTATTCTCTCCTTCCTCCCCCAATCACTGATCACCTTCCACTACTCTACTGGTTTCTCTCCTAATTCTCATGAGGCTTCTAGTCAAATTTCTAATAATCTCTGGACTCAAGAAAAGATGTATTAATATCTCAAACTGGCAATATACCAATGAAAATATTAGTATTTAAATAATTTAAAGTAGCACAGTATGGTGAAATAGTGGGAAGTGCAAAACTAACATTGTAACTACTTAGGTTAATAAATGCTAAGGTCAAAGTATGAAAACAGTCATCATCTGAGACTGAAAGTTGGCTGGGTTATGATAAGGAGGAAGGGTGGGGTCGAGGACTCTGAGCCCTGTGTTGATGTCATCAGGGAAGGAGTGAGGTTAGCAGGTGATTGCATCTACAGAGAGAGGATGGCTAAAACAAACAGTAGGAACTCTAAATGTCAATAACTGAAGGCAATAAAGTGGTGGCCAGAGATTTCAGCAGGGAGCCACTCAGTCCATGAAGGAAAATCGGTGGAAGAAGCAGCCGCCTCTTTGATTGTGATGATGGGAAAGTTAATGGAAGGAAGCAGCTAAGAAGATGGGTCTGTCTGATTACTTACTGTGGGACGGAAGGGAGCCGGAGTGCAGTGCAGAGTCCACAAGGCTCTGAGCTCCAAGTGTTCTGGAATCCTCAACACAGCGAAGTCGCAGCACGATCTAAACTAAAGGCCAAAGTAACCCTCTCATATGGGAAAGGGATGTGGGCAATCTCCCCCTCAAGGTGAAAGACCCTGACCATTATTGCCTTATTGACACTTTTGAGATGAAAAAGGTTGATTGTCTTATGTGTTGGAGTATGCACATACAATATTTTAAATTGCACTTCGGAAAGTTAATTGACTTCCACTCACATATACCCATGCATAGTATAGGTTAAGGACTCTTGGTTTAAGGAAAATGTATGTGTAAAAAGTAGCACATCAACTGAAGATAATTGTATAAACAGAGAAAAGACGCTGTCTGGTGGGGAAAGTACTACATTTAAAGTTAGAAGTCCTGACTAGATGTATGACCTGGGAAGTACCTTACTCTGGGGCTTAATGGTCTCATCTCCAGGTTGAAGATAAGTCAAGGGGTACTATTCTTATTCTGCCTACTTCTCAGGGTCAAATGAAATAATGTGACGTGCATAGAAAACATCAAAACATTATACAAATAGAAGTAATGATTAATGTTATGCTTTGCCTAGTTTATTGGTTTATTCATACCCAAGAATCCAGCTTTCTCTAGAGTATAAAAATATGAGAAGCAAGAAAACAGGTTACTCTTTCCCAGTGGTGACTACATGGGTGAATCTCTTTATCTACAATCTGCAATCAAGATCAGGAAAAAAAAGGCATTTTATGTCAAAGGGGAGTTTTCCTGTAGAAAATTTAAATGGCATAAATTATTATCTATGTAGTCAAAGGATTCTTTGATTTCAGATTTAAGCAAATTATAAATGATACTAACAGAAATTAAACTGTGCCTGTTTTTTTCCCATTTCTTTTTCTAACCCCAGATTTCATCTTCTGGATATCCTTACCCTAAGTATAGGAAGAAAGAAGAAAGAAAGAAAGAAAGAAAGAAAGAAAGAAAGAAAGAAAGAAAGAAGAAAGAAGGAAGGAAGGAAGGAAGGAAGGAAGGAAGGAAGGAAGGAAGGAAGGAGAGAGAAAGAAGAAAGAAAGAAAGAGAGAGAAAGAAAAGAAAAGAAAGAAGGAAAGAAAGAAAGAAAGAAAAAAAAGAAAGAAAGAAAATTGGTGTAGCATTGTGTAGTATATAGCAGTAGAACACTTAGAATAAGCATTATAGTAAATATCCCATTCAACAGAAGTTTTGTCTTATTTCAGTTTTTAGAAAATACAGGATGTTGAAATTAGTATGTTCATGTTGAGGTGATAATGATAATAGTGATAATGAAGATGAAGAATGAGAATTAGAGAAAGTGAGAAGGGGGATAGAAATAGAAAAAAGGAGAGAAGAAAAATGGAAGAAAACTAAGATGTCAGCAACAATATGGAAGATTAATATTCCAAGAAGATACATGGGATTCTAAGTCTACATCTTATATCTTTTATCCTCATTTATTAGTTCAACTTCTCTTTACTAAAGGGAGTATAAAAGATGTATATAATGCAATTACTTATTATGTATATATATAAAGTAACCTGCTGGTTTCAAGTGAAAGGAATTAAAATATGCTTCCTTAGAGTATGGAATATTCAACATCCAAGTAAATAATATTAATCAGTGAAAAAAATAAGAATTCAGGTTGAATTAGAATCCCTAGCTTTGAATCCTTGTTCCACAATTTAAAACGTGTACCCAGGGAATTTACCTAAGTTCTCCAAATGTCAGTTTTGTCGCTATAAAAAGAGGATAATCCTAGCACATATTGTATAAGGTTCTTGCAAGGATAAAATAAGATAATGTGTACAAATCCTTCAGCGCAGTCAAATACACTCAACAAATGTTGGCAAGCAGCAGCCTTTAAACACAGAGCCTACAAAACTGATGTGCTCACTGTGGCTGTGCCACTACTTGGCCGCTCGACCACCATAAAGATGAGGCTCATGGTTCCCTCCTCCACCTTAGAAGTTAGAGGGTCCACGGTTCATGAGACGGGCTTTACTGCTGATACCAATGACAAGTTCAGCATTCCCCACGGCCACTCTTAGAGTCACAAATTCACTAGGAGGAACTCCCTGGAAAGCTCTTATGCTCACAGAGTTTACTAAAGTAAAAGAATACAGATTAAAATCAGCCAAGGGAAGAGTCTAGGGTGGAGTCCAAAACATCTTTAAGCCTGGAGCTTCCAACTGTATTCTCCCAGTGGAGACGTGAACAGCATGGATCTCTGGAAACAATGTGTGACAATACACATGGAATGCTCTTGGTACCCAGAGTCCTTTACAGTGCTCCAGGGTCCACTGGCCTTCGTCTTCAGCCACTATGGAGATCAATTGGATACTTTCTGACATGGCCCAAGTCCTCCAGGCAAATAAAGACACTCTTAGGACTTTCAAC
This sequence comes from Glis glis, assembly GCA_004027185.1. Lineage (NCBI taxonomy): Eukaryota > Metazoa > Chordata > Mammalia > Rodentia > Gliridae > Glis > Glis glis. The sequence goes on from PVJS01003251.1 coordinate 25,504, forward strand.
AGACTTAGAGAGATCTTCCAGGGGCAATAGGTAAAAGCCAGCCTTCTCTTTGGTCAAGGTGAAATTCATTACTCCATACTATCAAAAGCTGGATTTTCAGCCCTAATGCTCTTGTCCTATAGCATTTGAACATTTATTGATTAGAACCTACAAAAATAAATAAATTTTTCATGTTGACTAAAACACACATATATGTTTCATAAGACAAAGACCTTATTACTCTATGGAATGTATGTTGATATTTTGGTTTATTTGATTTGATTTGACTCAAAATATTAGTCACATTCCAGTAAATCAACCAGGAAGGATCCTTACATGTAGTTTGAAAAACATTGATCTAGAAGAGGGGTCAGTGGACCATGAACGAGAACCAAATCCAGCAGCTCTTTGTTTTTATAAAAATTATTTTATTGGAACACAGATTTCATTGATTTATGTACTTTATTATCTGTGGCTGATATCATATTGAAGCAGCTACAAGAAAGAGGTAAGCTTGCAAAGGCTAAAATATTTACTGCCTGGCCCTTTACACAAAAAAGTTTGGAAGTCCTTGATCTAGTGTATCATTATGATTTATGATCTTAGGAAAATACATTTATAATACCCTTACATCTCTTCCAGTATATGACAAATGCATAACTTTATGCCTACTTTTCAGTTTATACAAATGCATGATAATGTGATGAAATTTAGATTCCAGACACTAAAGTAAATTTTTCAAAGGGAGGTCTATAGTACTATTTTGGAAAATGTTCTTCTAAATAGGATAAAAGAATCTCCTATTTTCAGGGTCAGCTACCAAGTCAACAGAGGCACCAAGCCTGTATAATGCTTTAAGCTCCTGCTTCATGTGTCCCCAAATTTGTGATTATATTACTAATTCATCAAAAAGTATTATCAAACTCCTTCCCTTTCAGATAACCTATATGTTTCAACTATAGCAAAATATGAGGAATTATGTGGCATAGTAAAAGAAATCAGAGAAGTACTGGTTCAGATTAAGGAGAAAGAGTTCAACCTTAATAAGAATAATGTATTGTACTGGGAAGTGGGGGAACCTTCGAACACTGAAATATTAATAGAGCTTCTCTAAAGTCTAAATCCAAACAAAGTAGCCGAGAGAATTAAAACAGGAACAAATTTAGGAAATGGGGAATAGATATATAGAAAATTCAAGTTCTCTGGGCATCTGTCTGCCATCTTCAACTGAATATTAGAAAAAGACCAGAAATAAATGCAGGCTGCCCCAGAGGTTGAGCTTGGAAGGAGTAGAAGGTAGCGGGGCACAGTATACCAATTTCTGAAATATTGGCAGGACTGGTTTACGCTAGCCTTTCACCTCACTGTGACCAGTGTTTGGAACAAACATGATAGCTTGGGACTCCACTGAGTGTGGCTCTATTGAAAATGAGTCCCTCTGCATGGAAAGGTAATCACATTTCTGGGGGTCTTTTTGCTCTATCACATGTGATAGGGACACAGTCAGATCCTCCTATCTACTGCTTCCCAGAAATTGATATGTCTATTAATAAGGTAAATGAATTTTTAGGAAGCTGTTCATTTCCTCCAATGTATAATTAGGCTTTGCCACACCAAGTATGAGAGTTTGCAAGTTATTAAAACTCTAACTCTATTTATTTATTTATTTATTTATGTTCTGGGGATTGAACCCAGGGGCATTCTACCTCCAAGATATACATCCAACCCTTTTTATTTTTGTTTATGAAACAGGGTCTCACTAGGTTGCTGAGGGGCTCGCTAAGTTGCTGAGGCTGGTCTTGAACCTGTGATCCTCCTGTCTCAGCCTCCTAAGTACTGGGATTACAGGTATGTGCCACCACCCTCAGCTGTACCCATGTCTCTTATCAGGTGACTTTACAGATTCCCCAATCTGGGGATCTGTTTTCCTTCCTCTTGAATCTGGGCTGGACTGGTGTCTGGCTTTAGACAACTACATGTAGTGGAAGTAATGGTGCACCAATTGTTTCCCTAGGGCTTAAGGAACTTTGTAAATTTCTCATCTCTTTTTCCTAGACCTTCCATCTCAGAAGATTGAGTCCAGGCAAACCCATTGAAGAATGAAAGACATACTCCCCAATCACCCACTTTGCTCCAGCTAACTTCTAATCAATACCCAGCTCACCAGTCCACCCCGAGCTGACCAGAGATGAGTAAAACCAGCCAAGATTAACAGTTGGGCCCAGGTACACTGATAAACAATATTCAATACATTGTTTTAAGTCACTGAGTTTGAGGTAGTCTGTTACCTACAGTAACTGAAAAAAGGATTTCAAAAACATTTTACTGAAGATCATGTACCCAGTTGACTAATAGGTGCTTTCTGCTCTCTGTACATAAATCTGATCAATAACTTCTTGGTCTGCTAGGCTATATACAATAAATGAAATTTCTTCTTCTTAGTTTAATACTTTACAAATTGTTTTTCTTCATTTAAACCACTACCTCTCCTTCCGTGAAATGGTACCAGAAGGGAGAAAATGTCCTAGTTGTACTCTAATCATTTACTTATCATCCCCCCTTTTTGCAAACACTAAATCCACAATTAAGTTGGTTTAATTAGTTGGATTTGATAAATGTCACTTCTGTTTGTTTCAAGTGCCTCCTCTTCCTAGAATACAGGAAAAGTGTGGGAAACTGTTCTAAGTCTAAAGAATATTGGCTTAAGGATTTCTAGTTTCATGCTTGCTTTGGCAGAAGACTGCCTCTCTGGAGGGAACTGAAGACAGTGACCTTGATGCCCCTTCGCTATCTAAGCCATTTCCTCCTGTTTTACTACACCTGTTGCTTGCTGTGCTTTAAGGTGGAAGATCACCTCAAAGAAATTGCTGAAGACAGCAACCTCTGCTACTCTTGCAAAATCTGCCAGATAACAACTATCTTCCAAAGCATTCCTAAGCCAATGCTCTACTCCTTAGCCAGAGATAATTAATGATTTGATGACCCAGCCTGAATTCTGTAAACCTGTAATAAAAGGAAGAGCTGAGCTTTGTTTGGGAGTTTGGCTCTCTTGCCCTTTTCTCTCTCTCCCCTGTCACCTCTTAGACACCAGGAATAAAGCCTCAACAGCATTTATTTTATCATGTCGTCCCGTGTCCTGCTGGTGCAGAGCCCTGCAAGTGGTGCCCCGTGTGAGGAGGAATGGAGTCGCGAGCCACTTGGTCAGAGAGAAAGAGAGAAACCGATCGGTCCCAGGTACTTCGTTCCAGTAAGGAACAGCAGCACCCGCTTGGGAGAGTTGCCAACGAGTGGATCTTCCAGTGAGAGGTTTCCTATCTGGACAGGGGGCAGCAGGTCTTTACAGAAACTCAGTATTACCCATGATTCCCAGATAGAGGAACCTTAGCTCTAGGAGTATGGGGGCTAGTCAGAGCTGTTCCATACCCTCTCCATACTCCTTCTTTGCCTTTCCATTCTTCTTCCAGGAGGCTAGACCCCCCAAACCCACTAGAGGGTGAGTTCCCTTTTCATACTCCTTCACAGGAGCCTGACCCCTCAGCTGTATCTGAGGACGACTTCCTTCCTCCTCCCACTCCTCCTCCTCCGGAGTTGAGATCCTATTTTCCCACAGAGGAAAAGTTTCCGTTGTCATCTCCACTGTCTTTACTGTCTACTCCCTCTCCCCTGTAGAGACTTCTGAAAGATCAAAGTCTGTAGTAGCTGCCTACAGAGCTGCTATTACAACAAACAAACAAACAAACAAACAAACAGGCATTTCCTGTCATCAGGGTTCAAAGGCAAAATCCAAGACATAAGTCTTTACCCTTTCAGGTATTTAAAGAGTTAAAATGAAGCATAACAAAAATGACTTACTAAAAAAATCCTTAAAGCTATATATCATCCAGCTATAAATTAACTCCTTTTAATTGAAAAGCATTACTTGTTCCTTGTTCACCCCGCTTTTAAAATATGAGGGATGCATATCTCAGACTTAAAACAATTAAATCATGCTATCCCTAAAAACTTATCCCTTGGGTACATATTAAATAAATAGAAGGCAAAGGGCTTTTTTAAAAAAGGAAAAAACTAGTTTTTGTTACCCAGCTTGGTCCTAATGTAAATTAAAAAATAAAGGCTTATTCTATAAATAAATAAAAATGATCAAAAATCTAATTATCTGGATTTCCCCCCCTAAAAAAAATAAACAGTGTTAATGTCTGATGTAGAGTTTGCCTCATGGTGACAAGTGGCCACCTAAAACTATTTGTTTTAGTGTCATTCATGATTGGTGGACTCTGCCCCAGACATCCCCTGCTATATAAGTTTCCATATTTGTGTTCTCTATATTATAGTCTGTTGCTCACTGGCACAAAACTGATATCTGTAATAGGTAGTGTTTTAATATCTAAAACTTTAAATCTGAAACTATGGTTAGCACCCTGTCTATAAAAACAAGGTGCCTGGAAAATTAAAGCTATAAGATATTTTTTTGCTGTCTATTTTATGTATGATTGTGTCCATAAGTGTATTATCTGTCTCTTGTCTACATGGTACCAAAATTGGATTTCAGATAGGTGAGCACTTATAATCAAAAACAATAACAACAACAAAAATGGATCCAAATACCCCTTTGTTCACGCAACTTAAATCTTTAACAAATAAGCTAATTTAAATTTGTTGGTAAAAATAAAAGTAAAAGATGTTATTAAAATTATTAACACGATTCTTTTCTAAGATGCTTGTCAATCAGGATTGTATGTCTATTTTTGTTATGTGTTTAAAGTATAATGACCATTTTTGTTTAGGTTTTTTTCCTTTACAGGAAAGATGGCGTAAAATGTTAACTATGCTTGTTTAACATCTTGGTTTTCATGGATAATCTAAAATAGCTATTTAAATGGGTAAATTAGGTAAACATAAATGGTATAAGCCTTTATAAATGTCTATCTTTTAAAAATCTAAATTGTGTTTAAGTAAGTTAAAATGCTAAACATCAGTTGCTAAGTATGAAGTATTCTTGGCTTCTTAACATCAGCAAAAGACGATATATTTGAGTCTATTAAATATGTTTTTCATATATGTAAAAATACAGTTTAAGATTGTATTCTTTTAGACATTAACTAAACATAAATAACTGAGTTAAAATTCTAACTAATATGCAATTCTGCATATATAAGGTTAAACAATTATTGGGCTATGTTTTGATAAAAAATTATTAAAAACAAAGTATTTAATCTTACCCAAAATGGTAATTTATCTAAGTTACAAGATTTTTTATAAGGATTGTTTTAAATATAAGGAAACCCAATAGATAAAAGGAGACGTTTATAGTTATTTTTTGAAATGGAAAAAGTTAAAGGAAAGAAGAAAATGCTTTTAGATGGGGAAGAATTTTGTATGGCAAGATTTTGTTCTAAGTGACTAAGTTATCCCATAAGGAAAAAGAAAGATGAGAACAAAAATCAGAAGGTTAAGCAAGTCACAGAGGGTTTGAGAAAGTTACAGATGATTTAAAAAGGATAAGACTTAAAAATTTTGTATGTGCAATATGGTTGGTTATAATTAAAAGAAATTATTTAAAGGCTTTTCTAAAAGCCACATTTAATGCATTCATTCTATGTTTAAAACAATTAGGTTTTCTTAAGATATTAATCTGTTCTTGGTAAAATTTTTTTTAAAAACTAGCCTAAAAAGCAAAAAAAATCATTTTATTAAGATAATTTTCTATGTTCTTTATATTTAAAACAATATGGTTTTCTGTTCTTAACACTTACTAAAACCTCTTTATATTTAAAACAATATGGTTTTCTGTTCTTAACATTTACTAAAACCTAGTTATCAAGATAATCTCTTGTGCTTACTGTCACGTAAGACCTGGTTTACTGACCAGTGGAATTCCCTAACTTCAAAGAAATCATTCCTCTACTCAAAAGACAAAATTGGCTACAGCCATTATTTGCTACCAACAATTCCTTAATCAATCATTAAACACAGCGGCTGACTCAAAATATGTGGTATATACTTCACAAATAATTAAAACAGCCCAAATTAAACGAATTCCTGACTCCCAGCTTTTAAAACTATTTGTCACCTTGCAAACTTTACTTCAAAACAGAAAATACTCCACCATTATTAAAAAAAAAAAGGGTGAGTCAGGGATTGTCTCCTAAAGACATAAATGGAATTCTATATACTCTTAATTTTTTGGTTTTGGTTTGTGATATCTAGAAACATTTTCAAAAACATTCATTGCAAGGACCCTTTCCTAAAGTCCTTTACAAACATCCACATGGTAAAAAAAAAAAAAATGGAATTGTCCTACTTCCTTGCTAACATGGGAAAGAGGACGTGCTTGTGCCTCCACAGAAACTGGACCACTTTGGCTGCCTGCCAAACGAGTCAAGCCTTACCATGAGCTGGAGCAATCAACCAACCAACCTGATTCCTCAAATGCAGTACCTACAGATTAGAAGTGATGCTGACCCCCGACCACCAGGAGTGCCTCCATTCAACTTATGTGTCACCACGCTGACAAGTCCAGGGGTAACCTTCAGAGGCATAAAACAGGTCACCCAGCATGCTCAGGAGACTTTTGCCAACATGGGAGCTCCTCACACCAGAGAATCTGTTCATAGCCTCTCTGTTATCTCATTTAATTCCAAACAAAAAAGCAAGATATTATGGTTCTTTGCATTTGCGTTTCTTTTTATCCCAGGAACAGGTCAATATGTATATTGGGCCCATGTAATTAATCCTGTTTAAGCCTATGACTTGGTGGGATGTTGCCCTTCCAATTTCCACTAAGGATTCCTCATGGATTTGAGGAGCATGGTCACCTCCTCAAAATGCCCTAGAGGAAAACAAGGAGTAGTTACTGCTTAATGAGACTCTAGAGTTATTCTCTGAATCATTACCTTTTTGTCTGTCTTACTACCTTCTGCCCATTGTGCTCAGATTACATCTCAGGAATATTTACATTACCAGAAGCTGACCTCTTGCCCTGCTAGTCTAACCTTTTTCTCAGGAATCTCTATAAATACTACTTCAGCTTGCCTTCCTTATGATCCACCCAATATTCCACCATGCAAAATAAAAACTTCTTGGGAGTCTGACCACCAAAGCATTGATTGGGTACCCTGCGTAGTCCTCACCCTAGATATATCTCTATTGGTCCAAGTCATATACAAAATTGGGGTCCTTATGGACATTTAACTAGTAATCATCATAAGCTTAGCTTTCCTACCCCTAGCCATAATACCATTTCATGGAGTGAAGGAGATTTTCAGGGCCTGTCTTGTGAATTAATGAAACTGGACAGATAGGCCCCTGGCATTATAAGTTTGGAGGCTTGGACTTTCATGGTTTCCTAGAAATGTCTCACATGGAAATTATTCTCATTCTGCCAATTATGCCATGGCCCTTATGCATAATATTAGTGACTCATTGTGGTATGTGTTCCTCACCCTTATGTATTACTCTCAAGCTCTAACTACACCTTAAATAATACTAATTATATTTGGACTTTAAATATTACTCAAGGATATTTTTCTCTTGCTTTACTCACTCCAATGCCACACAGCTTAACATTACTAACTTGTGGATATTAAAAAAGACAATCTCAAGGATGGCTTCCTGTAAATCTCACATGCCCTTGGTAAGGAAACTCAGGATTACAAATTCTCAAGGCAGAATTAAGCAAATTAAGACCTAAGTGATTCCTTGCCACTTTAATTGCCTTTTTGGTGTCTGCCATAATTATTGCAGTCACAGCAATTGTTGCTGGAGTTTCCCTTGCTGAATCCATCCATACTGCTCATTGAGTTAACCAAGTTATGACCAATGTCACCCAAGATATGATTCATCAGACACATATAGATTCTATGAGAGCAATGAGGCTGGATGCCTTAGAGGCGTCAATGATATGGATGGGAGAACAGCAACAGGCTCTCATCGAAAGACAGAGCCTGCATTGTGATGCTGGTCACAACCATATCTGTGTTACCCCTTCACTATATAGTAACACCAAACATGATTTGTCTAGAGTAAAACAACATCTTTTAGGAGCTTTTCAAGGTAATCTTCAACAAGACATAACCAGTTTGGCACAAGAGTTAATAAATCAAATAATTATGATCCAACAACAAACTTCAAACTAATGTATTATAGGACCTACAGGAGTCCCTCCAGTAGATAAATCCTCAAACATAGTTTTCTGGACTCAATCTACACATTTGGGAACTGATAGGATTTGCTATATTAATATTATTCATTCTTTCTGTAGTAATCAAGAAGCTCCAAGGCGTGATTCAACATCACCACAAGGCGACAGAAAACTTCCTGGCCTTCATGAAGCTATATCATCTACAAAACAAAAAAGGGGGATGTGGAAACTGTTCTAAGTCTAAAGAATATTGGCTTAAGGATTTCTAGTTCCGTGCTTGCTTTGGCAGAAGGCTGCCTGTCTTGAGGGAACTGAAGACAGTGACCCCGATGCCCCTTCGCTATCTAAGCCATTTCCTCCTGTTTTACTACACCTGTTACTTGCTTTGCTTAAGGTGGAAGACAGCCTCAAGGAAGTTGCTGAAGACAGCAACTTCTGCTGCTCTTGCATAATCTGCCAGATAACAACTTATCTTCCAAAACATTCCTAACCCAATGCTCTACTCCTTAGCCAGAGACAATTAATGATTTGATGACCCAGCCTGAATTCTGTAAACCTGTAATAAAAGGAAGAGCTGAGCTTTGTTTGGGGAGTTTGGTGCTCTTGCCTTTCTCCCCTGTCACCTCTTGGAGACCAGGAATAAAGTCTCAAGAGCATTTGTTTTATAATGTCGTCCGGTGCCCTGCCGGTACAGAGCCCGGCAGAAAACTACTGGTTAGACTTGCCTATAAAGGGTCATGTTTACAGCCCTTGGATTCATTTGTTGAATCAAATTGAAATTAGTGGTTTTGAAATTTCTAAATTACTCCCTACCCCAAACTGAACAACCTAAGAATTAAAAATGTTAATTTATTCTACCTCATATTTGCTTTTATATTCAAGTAATATATGTAAGCAATGATTAGCAGAAAACTCAATTACATACAATCTTTCAAAGATTTATAAGAATAAAACAGAGAAAAGGCAAGTCTGAATATCCACAGTTAAAGCATGTGTCACCCGTGTTGTGATGTTCTTCTTGACTGGTAACTCCAGTAATAAAAGAGGAACATTTAGCAACAGTGGACTTTGAACTGTTATCAAGCAATCAGTCAACTATATCAATATCAGAGTTTTCAGATTATGTTTTTAAATTATTTAATATAAGTTTAAATATCTCTCCTCTCTTAGATTGAGACACATACAGGTTTTGTACCATTTCCAAAGACTCAGTAAGGCAAGACCAATTACCTTTTCTTCCTTTCCTGAACAGTATCAGAGCTGTGAAATTTCAGTGAATGCAATTTTGTGAAATAGATATGTGTATGTATATTTATATTTACTCTGATCACTTCCAAGAGGAGTTGGAAGATGCTTACTGATAAATTGTGATGAGTGCCAAGACGTGAGCATTCTGTTATGGATTTAAAGATTTCTAGTCACAGCCTAGGGAACCAGGCCCCCTTAATTCCCAAACCAAATCTGTGAAGTAAATCATTTATATCATCTGCCTGAGGCTAGCTACAAGTAAAGGCTGAGATGGACAAGCTAAACCCATGGTCACCTTGAGTAAAGGAAATCAAGTTTTTTACCGAGAATGAATTTGATCACTTTGCTACTTGTAAACAATTGTCTAGGGCTGGCTGAAGATTCATTAATGATTGTTGCTGTCTTCAAGAAAGTCCTTACAAAATCTGATTGATTTTTTTTCTAGGGCAATTTGCCATAATTCATGTAGCTTCTATCAGATAACTTCTGGTGTTAAACTGAGAGATTATATTATTAAACAAATGAGCAGAAGCTATTTGATGCATAATTAGAGCTCATTACTGTCATAATAATTTAAAGCTGTGACTTTTTTGGAAAGCAAAATCCACCCAGTTGGTATAGACTAAAATTAGTAGCATCATATTAGGCTGTGATTACAGAAAGCCAACCCACCAACCAACAAAAGCTACCAAAATAAGCTACCATAAAACATTACATCAAACAGCAACAGCTGGGCTGGGCGTGGTGGCGCACGCTTGTAATCCCAGTACTTTGGGAGGCGGAAACCGGAGGATCCGGGTTCGCGGCCAGCCTCAGCTCTCTCGCTCTCTCTCTCCCTGTCTCTCTCTCTCTCTCTCTCTCTCTCTCTCTCTCTCTCTCCTTAGTGAGGCCCTCCGCAACTTCGTGAGACCCGGTTTCAAAATAAAGTATAAAAAATAGGGCTGGGGGCGTAGCGCTGAGGTAGAAAGCCCCTGCGTTCAATCCCCGGTACCGCAAAAAACAAAACAAAACAAAAAAAAAAAAACAGCAAAAGCTAAACTTCTCTGAGGCTATGGAAACTGGCTATATGCTGAAAGGCACTTTAGAAAGTCATTTAGTGAGCTGTCCCTTGGCTCCCTCCCCACTCCACCCTTCCCCATACAAGATAATGAGATTGGCATTGGTATTCTCACATACGTACATAATGTCAGTGGAAGTCAAGGGAAAGCTCACCAAGTGCTTGTGCATGTACGTCACTATCACTATGAACTACATTATGATGTGAGACTATAAGGCACCAATAAAAGTATAAAGATAAACATTTTTATCTATTATATAAATAGAAGAGAACTTCCATGCCAAAAAATTATATTTCTCTTATTGCTAATAAGATTGAACCCCTTTTCTCATGACTGATGGTCATTTTGAATGTCCTCTTGTATACATAGATTTTTCAAATTTCTTGCCCATTTTTATATTGAGTTCCTCACCTTCCTCAACTTTTTTTTTTTGCAGTACCAGGGATTGAACCCAGGGGTGTTCTACCTCCGAGCTACACCCTTGGCCCTATTTTTTATACTTTATTTTGAAACCATGTCTCACGAAGTTGCGGAGGGCCTCACTAAGTAGCTGAGGTTGGCTGCAAACCCGGATCCTCTGGTCTCCGCCTCCCAAGTACTGGGATTACAAGCGTGCGCCACCACGCCGGGCTCTTCCTCAACTTTTAAAAGTTGTTTATACAACTTTGCTTATGTTTCCTGTGTATGTTCAGTTATATGAATTAAAAATATTGTCTCTGGCAAAAAAAAAGGTCATTTAGGTAATCTCTCACTCCTCATATGCACTGGCTTCTACAAGGGAAGCAGTTTTGCACAATATTTAAGGCACAGTTTTGCCAGTGACACCAGCAATATGACTGTGCAAATCATTTGCCATATCACATAAGGTACTTGAGAGAATTAAGCGATATAACTCATGTACAGAGCTTATTCCAGTTCTTAGAAAATATTAAGTGCTTAATATGTATAAGCTATCATCATCATTAAAAAAACACAAAAACCACCTTCCTGTTCATCCTATCTTAAATATCATAATATACACTGTAAGTTCCATTTATGTCCGATTAATTATAATTTCTATAAATTCCCTGGCATTAAGGACTTTGTCTAATTCACCACATCATTTCTTAGGCCTAGACCAGTGCCTAGCACAGTGGAGCTGCTGTACATTTTTGTTGTGGAAAAAATAAAGGCCGACATACTCTCCTTCCCAGGTAGTTACCTGTGTTAGTCACTTTGTACCAGATTGCACCTCCCCTGACCTGAATTAATTTGCTAGACTTCTAGCATGTTCTGTCATGAAACCTGTAAGTTGAAGGATAGTCTATAATGTTGGCTTCAATTTTTACCCTTTATTTTTTGTTCTGTTTTTCTGCCTTTTGTTATTGTTATGTTCTCTTCGTTTTGAGAGCTTCCTTTAGCCATTCTTCGAGAGAAGGTCAGCTAGCAACAAATTCTCTTAATTTTTCTTCCTCTGAGCATGACTTTCTTTCCTCTTCATTCCTGAAGGATGGTTTCACTGGTATAGGGATCAATGTTAACAGCTCCTTTTATCTACCCTTTAAAAATGTCTAGGCCGCTTCCTTCTGGCCTCTATAGTTTCTGAGGAAAAATTCACTTAATTCAAAATTGTCTTTCTTTATATATAATGTATCATTTACCTCTGTCATTTAAAAAGTTTTTGCCAGTCGGGTGTGGTGGTGCACGCCTGTGACCAAAGTACTTGGGAGGCTGAGAAAGGAGGATCACAAGTTCGAAGCCAGCCTCAGCAAATTAGTGAGGCCCTTTGCAACTTAGCAAGAACCTGTTTCTAAATTAAAAATTAAATAAATAAAATAAGCCAGGCATGGTGGCGTACGCCTGTAATCCCAGTACTTGGGAGGCTGAGACAGAAGGATCGCAGGTTCGAGGACAGCCTCAGCAAGTAGTGAGACTATCATCAACCTAGCAAGACCCTGTTTCCAAATAAGAAATAAAATAGGGCTGGGGGTGTATCTTGAAGGTAGAATGCCTCTGGGCTCAATCCCCAGTACAATAAAATAAAATAAAATAAAATAAAATAAAATAAAATAAAATAAAATAAAATAAAATAAAAATAAGGCCGGGGTGTAGCTTAGAAGTAGAAAGCCCCTGGGTTCAATCCTCAGCACCACAAAAAAAAATTTTTTTTCCCTTCGCCTTTGGGTTTAAGATAATTAACTATGATGTGTCTGGATGTGAATTTTTGTGAGGTGTCTAGGTTTATCCTATTTATAGTTTGCTCTGCCTCTCGAATCTGTAGATTTTATATTTTGGAAGTTTTCATCCCAATTTTTCTCTTATAACTATTTTAGTCCTATACTTTTCCCCTTCTGGCTCTCCGATTATACCATTTTAGATCTTTTGTTATTGTCCTATGTCTTGTGAATCTGTTCGTTTTTTTAATTCATTTTCTGTTGTTCAGATCAAATAAATTCTATAGATTCTCGGTCAAGTCCACCAATTCTATCCCCATCATTGCCACTCTACTGTTGAGATCATCCAGTGATATTTAATTTTTAAATTTTCAATTACTCTATTTTTCAGTTTTTTAATTTTCATTAGGTATTATCATAAAACCTATCACTCTCTGGGATTTTCTTTTTTTTTTTCTTCATCTTTTTTGTTTCAAGAGATTTTGTACTTAGTTACTGAAGCATTGTTATGTTGCTTGCTTTAAAATTCTTGTCAGATAATACAATATGAGTCATGTTGGTATTAGCATCAGGTGACTATCTTTTCTCATTGAGAATGGGTTTTTCTTGTTTTTTGGTATACAGAGTTTTCAATTCTAACATGAACCTTTTAGTTATTATGTAAGGAGAGTGTTGATTTCATTATTATTATTATTATTATTTTTACTGTACCGGGGATTGAACCCAGGGGCGTTCTACCTCCGAGCTACACCCCTGGCCCTATTTTTTATACTTTATTTTGAAACCATGTCTCACGAAGTTGCGGAGGGCCTCACTAAGTAGCTGAGGTTGGCCGCGAACCCGGATCCTCCGGTCTCCGCCTCCCAAGTACTGGGATTACAAGCGTGCGCCACCACGCCTGACTAAAATTTTTATTTGATCAGGTATTTGCCAGGTGTAGTTTTGTACACATGCTTTTGTTCTACTTTCTCGGGCTTTGGTTGCAATGGCAGCTTGGTGTTCAGAGGCCCCGCAATGCTGATCAAGACCCCTTTGCTCCACTCGTGCTGCTGAGGCTCCTGCTCCTGACACTGTCATCTGAGGGACTGGGATGGTTCTGCCCTCAGCTTTCTAGAGTTTTCCCAGGTGGTTGGGATGCAAAAATTTTAATTTTAATGTAGTCAAATGGAAAAAAATTTTTATTGTGTGTGTGTGTTCATATGTATGTTTGTGATGCTTAAGAAATTTTTCTCTACCTTAAGGTCATAGATATTCTTCTATGTTTTTTTTTAAAGTTTTAAAAATAACTCTTCAAAATTTTGATTTTAGATACTGATAAATTGTTTTTTGAATCCTACTTTTAGCTGGGCACGGTGGCACATGCCTATTGGGAGGACGAGACAGGAGGATTACAGGTTCGAGCCCAGAATCGCAATTTAGTGAAACTCTGTCTCAAAATAAAAATAAATGAGCCGGGCGTGGTGGCGCACGCTTGTAATCCCAGTACTTTGGGAGGCAGAGACCGGAGGATCCGGGTTCGCGGCCAGCCTCAGCTCGCTTGCTCTTTCTCTCTCTCTCCCTGTCTCTTTCTCTCCCTCTCTCCCTGTCTCTTTCTCTCTCTCTTGACTTAGTGAGGCCCTCCGCAACTTCGTGAGACCCAGTTTCAAAATAAAGTGTAAAAAATAGGGCCGGGGGTGTAGTGCGGAGGTAGAACGTCCCTGGGTTCAATCCCCGGTACTGCAAAAAAAAAAAAAAATGAGAAGGACTGAGGGTGTAGCTTGGAGGTAGAATCCCCCCCACCCTGTGTCCAATCACCAGTACCATAAGTAAGTAAGTAAGTAAGTAAATATTTTAAAGATTCATTTTGTCTGCTTAAAATAAATTATTGGCTATTTTTCTCTATGCTTCTTTTTAAAGTACTGGGTATTAACCCAGGGGCATTCTACCTCTGAGCTATACCCACAGTCCTTTTTTTAATTTAATTTTTTATTTTGAAACAGTGTCTCCTTAGGTTCCTGAGAGCCTCACTAAGTTGTTGAGGTTGGCTTTGAACCTGTGATCCTCCTATCTCAGACTCCCAAGTACTAGGATAACAGGTGTGTGCCACCATGCCACCACACACAGCTTTAGCTAAATTTTATATCTGCTTTTACATTGCAATTCAACATAGTACTGAAAGGTCTAATCCATGCTGTAAGACAAAAAATACAGATTGGAAAGGAAAAGTAAAACTGTCTCTATTTGCAGGTAACTAACGATATAATAATAAACCCCAAGGAATCTACAACATCCCTCCCAGAACTAATAAGTGATAAGTAAGGTTGTAAGATATAAATCAAATATCAATAAATTGTATTCCTATACACTATCAAAAATCAAGTGGAAAATAAAAATGCAACATCATTTACAATTGTTTCAAAGAAATTCAATTACTCAAATATAAGCCAGGCATGGTGGCGCACGCTTGTAAACCTAGTACTTGGGAGGCTGAGACTGGAGGATCGCAGGTCCAAGGACAGCGTCAGCAATTTATTAAGGCTCTTAGTGACTTCGTGAGACACTGTTTCCAAATAAGAAATAAAATCATTCTGGGGATATAGCTTGGAGGTAGAATGTCTCTGGGTTCAATTCTCAGTACTATAAAAATAAAATACGCAAATATAAATATAATGAAACGTTCAGGATAAATATGATGAAAATTATGAAAGAGAAATCAAAGAAGACCTAAATATTTGAGATACATAGTATGTTCATATTGGAAGACTCAACATAGTAAAGATGTCACCTCTCCCCAATGACCTATAGGTTTAACCAATTTCTATCAAAAAAAAAAATTTTTTTTTGGCAGTACTGGGAATTGAACCCAGAGGCATTCTACTTCCGAGCTATACCCCCGGCCCTATTTTTTATTCTTTATTTTGAAACAAGGTCTCACTAAGTTATGGAGGGCCTCACTAAGTAGCTGAGGCTGGCCGTAAACCCGGATCTTCCGGTCTCAGCCTCCCAAGTACTGGGATTACAAGCATGCACCACCACGCCCGGCTCTATCAAAATTTGAAAAAAGAATAGTGTGTGGATCTCTCTGCTTGATGTTACTGCTTGCTATATAGCTGTGGAAATGAAGACAGTGTGGTACTGGCAAAGGCATAGACACGTAAATGAACAGAAGGGAAAAGAACACCCAGAAATTGTTAGACACAAATATGCCCAATTAATTTTTGGCAGAACAAAAGTGTGTGTGTGTGTGTGTGTGTGTGTGTGTGTGTGTGTGTGTGTGTTTGTGTTTTCCAGGGGATTTAACCCAGGGACTTTCTACCTCCAAGCTAGTTTTTTGGGGTTTGTTTTTGCTTGGAAATAGGGTCTTACTAAGTTGCTGAGGGACCTCACTAAGTTTCTGAGGCTGACCTTGAAGGAACCTAAGATGCTCCTATCTCAGCCTCCCAAGTATTGGGATTACAGGGGTGCTCCATCATGACCAGCTGAACAAAAGCTACTTAATGGAGGACTGATGGCCTTTCAACAAGTGGTGCTGGAGCAATTAGACATCCATTGGCAAATAAATAAATAGATAGGTAAATAAGACCTTTATCTAAAGTTCACACCTCATATAAAAATTAACTCAAAATGGGTCATGGACCTTTAGAACCTGGAGTAGGCAAATAGTTCTTAGACATAGCTAACCAAGACCTTGTACCTCAAATAGAGTAAAAACTCTCAAAACTCAGTGTTTAATAAATAATTCAATTAGAAAATGAGAAAAATTCATGTGTAGACATTTCATCATAAAGGATGTGCTGATGGAAAATAGACACATGAAATCATTAGCCATTGGGGCCTGGAGGTATGACTCAGTGGTACAGCACTTAACTAATATGCATGAGGCCCTGGGTTCAATCCCTAGCACCATAAATAAATGAATAAATAAATAAATGAAAATTAGAGTGAAAAATAACAAAAACAAAAAATATGTGATGGGTTTACTTAAACCATTAGTCATTAGAGAAATGCAAATTAAAACCATAATGAGATACTGCTATACGACTGTCAGAATGGCTAACGTGAAAAATGATGCTAACACCAAATGCAAAGGAGGACACGGAGCAACTGGACCACTCGTGAGATGCTGATGGGAATGTAAAAAGGTACAACCACCCTGGAAAAGAGTTTGGCAGTTTCTTTAAACACCAAACATGAGCCGGGCCTGGTGGTGCATGCTTGTAATCCTAGTACTTGAGAGGCTGATGCAGGAGGATTGCAGGTGCAAGGACAGCCTCAGCAAATAGTGAGATTCTCATCAACCTAGTGAGACCCTGTTTCAAAATAAAATTCCAGAATAGGGCTGGGGATGTAGCTTGGCGGTAGAATGCCCCTGGGCTCAATCCTCAGTACCCTCCCCCCAAAATAATCATGGACCTACCATACAACCCAGCAAGTGTATTCCTGAGAATTTATTCCAGATGAATAAAGATTTATTTTCATATAAAAATCTGTATATGAATATCCCTACAAATGTATTCCTAGAATTTGTACTAGCACAACACTGGAAACCACCCAGATGCCCTTCAATGGATGAACTGTTAAACAAACTGGCATACGTGTTGCATGGAATACTACTTAGTGACAAAATATTAAAGAACCAGTGATACAACAATATGGATGAAACTCAGGGAAAGTATGCTAAGTGCTAAGAAAACAATCTCAAAAGGATAGCTACTACATGATTTAATTTTTATAGCATTCTTCATTTAGTTATAGAGATGGAGAGAAAACAATTGGTTGCCAGGGTTTAGAGATGGGGGTGAGGAGGTAAGTGTGACTACAAAGGAGAAAAAAGATGGAGTCTTGTAGTGATGATAAAGGTGAGTATCTTATTTGTGGTGGTGCACAAGGCTACACATGGTAAAATGGCATAGAGCTACACACACACACACACACACACACACACACACACACACACACACTGACACCTAAAAAGCACTATGGATTATACAATGTTAGTTGTGCATTGTTTTGATATTGTACTGTCTGTACTGTTATTGTACAAAATTTTAACTTTGGGGGAGGGTAGAGGAAGAGTGGAATAGATTTCCTGTACATTTCTTTGCAATCTCCTATGGATATCTAATTATTTTAAAATAAAAAATTTAACAAAATGAAAAGTCTATTGTTTCTCAATAGATATGACAAAGCAAAAAGTTAAGCCATAGAAGGTATTTCCAAGATGAATTACCAATAAAGAATGACTGGCTAGAATGCATGAAGAATTCCTGCAACTCAATAAGAGAAAGATGAACTAAGCTGGACACAGTGGTGCACACCTATAATCCCAGTACTTGGGAGGCCGAGACACAAGGATTGCAGGTTTGAGGTTCGACTTGGCAACTTAGCAAGACCCTGTTTAAAAAAAAAAAGGCTAGGGGTGTAGCTTGGAGGTAGAATACCCCCAGTTCAATCCCTGGTACCAAAAACAAAACAAAACAAACTAACAAAAAAACTCAAAACAAAACATATAAACAAAAAAAAAGAAGACAGAAAAAGAAAAAGGTGAAAGTGAGCCAGGTTTTTAAATGAGCAAAAGATGAGAAGAAGCAAGTTAAAAATTTAAAAAATTTACATGAAAATTGATTATTAAAAATCACTGGAAATCAAGGAAATATAAATTTAAACAATAGTGAAATACTGATTCTCACTATCACATAAACTCATTCTCATGCAATGCACAAAATATGTTGCCTTGACACTTAAATTTTTTAAACTTGTACTAAATTAGAAAATGTGGGCTTTTCTATTTTTAGGCAAAATCTACATTACAAGCTCACCCACACTTGGGTAGTAAAATCCCATGCCATCTTAAATGCTACACAACTAATATTAACAACACACCCTAAATGTTAATTTTTATGATGCTTGGAAAAATAAGATAAGGTTCAAGAGTAGTAAAGGTGTATTTTTTCCAAGCATCATAAAAATTAGCATGTAGGGTGTGTTGTTAATATTAGTTGTGTAGCATACTTTGGTTTAGAATTTTCTCTGGGCTCTCAGTAGTCCCAGTTGATGTCATCACTTGGAACATGGCAGGGAACTGAAGGAAACAGCCTCTGTTTTGGGTTTGGTGTAATTTACTTTATCAAACACCTCGATATCCTGAATCTTTCAAGGGTATTAGAGAGAAGAGGCTGGCTGATACACTTTAGGAAGCTGTTGTAAGCCACAGGCCCCTCTCGGGCTTGATCAGGAAGGTACACTTACATATAAGTGGGAGAGATTAGTCACAGAGAAATGTGTGCTTCTGGTGCCACAATTGAAATTACAGGACAAGTTAGTAACTAAGCCCACTTGAAACAGAGCCCACCTGCAAGGGTTTTGTTTATTTTTCTTTGGCCCCAAACCTGGAGCAATTTGTAACCAAAAGACAGAGGGGAAAAGAGAAAATAAAATGCTCTGAGAGGAGGAAAGATCCTTTCTTTGAAGTCTTCATAAAGGACAGGAGGCATTGAACCTCATTGTACCTGGTATGTTACACTCTGGCTAAAACCCACTAAAACTAAGGCCACCATGAAAAGTGAAGTCAGGAACCAGGTGGTTATTTTCTCTCTCTCTCTCCTCTCTCTCTCCTGTCTCTCTCTCTCTCTCTCTCTCTCTCTCTCTCTCTCTCTCCTGTCGATTGAAACCAGGGGCATTCTACCTTGGAGCTATACTCCCAGCCCTTTTTTATTTTTTTTTTTTAATTTTGAAACAGGGTCTTGTTATGTTGCTGAGGCTGGCCTTGAACCTGTGATCCTACTTGTCTCAGCCTCCCGAGTACTGGGATTACAGGTGTGTGCCATTATGCCCAGCTTATTTTTGTTTTTTCAAAGCCATGCAGTTCTACATTTAAGGAGCTGCTGTAGTATGTACCCTAGAGCTGCCTCCCTCCCTCCCCTTCTGCCCACCATGGGGTCAGGCCTTTCGGGAGCCCCTGCCTTTGCCGCCAGGGCCCTCTGGAACTCCGGCTGCAGCAAGCAAGGCTCTTCCTCCTTCTGTTGCACTGACTAGTGCCCAAGGTCTAGAGCTGGGACTCATATCACTTAATTTCAGCTGTGATGCAATCCAATCTCTTCCCCACTGTGACCTGAGCCTCCTCCAGCTCCTGTTTGACCCGCATGGAACCCAGGAGTTTAAAGACCATGTTAGGTCAGTCTAGGAGGTCTAGTTCCTCCTTCACAATGGTAGCATTTTCTGTTAGTTGTGCATCCAGCTTCTGCCCCTGACGTGGATTTACTCAAGTCCTTCTGTATCTGTTGATATTTCTGCACTTCTCCTTGGAACTGCTTTTGAATCAGCTCAGCTCTGGAGGAGAGGATGGCAGCTTCTGGGAACAGGAAGGAGCACTGGGTCTCAAGCTCTGGAAGGTACCCCAGATCTTCTTCCTGACCCGGCCTGTCTGCCCAAATGACAGCACTCTTGAAAGGCAGCCCCTCCATGCACCACAGCCTCTCCTTAAACCAGATATGGACTCTTATCCTGGTCCCAGGAGATAGAGGACAAAACAAATCCCCAAACCTTTCCATTGAAACCCTCATTTTTTTTCACCAGAGAAGGATTATATGGTGAATTTCTATAATTCAGTAAGAAAAAGGCAAACTAATTTTTAAAGTGGGCCAAGATTTGCTGTTTCTTTTGGAGAAAAAAAAAAAAAAAGAGGCGTGCTTGGCCCGGGTCACTGGAAAAGGCTGGTGAGAGCGGGTGCAGAGATCCCAGGATCTGCGCCAAAGCCACAGAACTGGAGCAGCGCCACACCCCAGACCTGGAGAGCACATGGGAGATGCAGCTCCGTGTGACAAAAAAAAAAAAAAAAAAAATCCTGCCACTGCACCACAGGAGGAGGGGCGCACTTCCTGATTCCCAGCCTGGTCCTTTCCCCTAGACTGCTGCTACAGGAATATTTTGAACAAGATCTAAAGGATGATAGATGGGGGAAGTACTAATGTGGAAGAGGGTTGGCCTGGTTCTTCACTCAACTAATCTGACTCCTGTCAAGGTTATCAGGAATTATACCTGCTCAGTTCCCTAATAGTTAAGATTAAATCAATCCCATTCCAGAAGTCAGAGGAAGCACTGTAAACCTATGAAGTAGAGCTGGATTGAAGACATTATCTATCACAGCACCTAATTTTTTGATAAGTACCCCAAACACTTAAAAGGTCACAGAGAGAAATATCAAGGCTAATGCATAAAAAGTGCTTTGTTTAATCACCAACACTCATTTTCCCAAAACAAAATTTTATTTGAGGCATCAAGCAATATACTGAAAGAGGTGAGTCATGCACAAGTCATGTCCTTAATTCCATAATTGTACATCGGCTACTCTGCCCTCTTATAAAGGGGGATAGCAAGCAAAGCGGAGAAACAGATCTGCTTTTCTACATCACCCTATCAATATAGTGCTTAAGAGTGTCTCCTTTAAATTTCATGTTTCCTTCCTTAAAAGGCATGTAGGTTTTATTTGGGAAACTAATACAACCAGCTCTTACACGGAGGATGAAGTTTCTCCCTAGAGTTATTTATGAAATAATGCAGCTGCCTTTTTCTTTAAAGGGATTCTTGTCTTCCGGAATTCCCTTCACCAGGGGATCCTCTCCAGAACGTTCTTCGATATAGTTCTTTATTTCTTCAGAACATTTAGACACCTGAAGGACAGAAAAAAGGGAAAATAAAGAGAGAATAAGTTAGGTCAGGATGTTCAAACTTTGCCATGGCCTTTTAGTGAACTTATTATAATTGAGTAAAACAACTTTACAAACATTTAAATTTATATGTGTATATATAATCTCTGTGGTACACATTAATATTTCTATACAACATAAAATCCATGTCAAACATATTTCTTACTATTGGTCAAGGTCAAAAAAGTTTGAAGGTCACTGTATTAAATAGACCGACCTCAGCAATTTCTATTCCTTGTGCCTCATATGATTTCCTTCCTCTGTTGAAGCGCAATTTTGAAATGTTTATTATATTTTTGGAACTAAAACACATTCCACTTTCAATTTTTCATGCTAAGGAGCAAGTGCATCGGTACATGTCCCCAAATGTTTTGGGATGTGTCATGTCACCATGCTCATTTAGGGGTATATTCCCTGTTCAGAAATTTCACACTGATAGTATCAATGCGAAAAGCTTGACTCTGGAAAGATTGGAGCTGCCCACATGTCTCACTTAGTGTCTTTGCTCAGAATTCCTCCCTGCTGCAAGAAGGCAGTAATCATCATGAACGCCTCATCAGAGGCTTATTAAGCTTATCTGCAACTCTTATGTTTATGTAACCAGTTTAAATTTTTTTCTACAATGGAGAAAGGATTTAATAGTTTCTTCAAAAATTCTATCCTTAAGGGACAGGTTGCAAGAGTGAGTTTAATAAAGAAAAAAAGAGGGGGAATATAAAAGAAGAAAAAGGATTAGTGTGTTAATAAAGGCCTGGATTACTAATAAGAAATTAGAAGTAAAAAATTATAGAAGCTCTAGAAAACTGCAATGGAGACCTATTCAAAGTGGGTAAATGTTCCATTGAATTTTTAATCTACATTAGTAGCCTCAAATTATTTTAATGATTATCAGTAAAACATGTTTTCAAGTGTATCCTCAAATGTGCATAATTATTTACTTATAAATATGTGCAGATACCACAGTGTTAATATAACATGCATAATTATAGAACATAACTGATAATTATAAAAGGAGGAGACTTAAAACTAAATAAAAATAAAATTTTATTCTTTCACTTACCTACCTTGCTATTTTTTGCACACCAGTATGAAGGCCACTGATCTAAAATTTAAAACTAGGTGATGTAGGAATATGACTTAAAATGTGGCAAAAAAAAATCTTTTCAAGGACCATCTTTTTCAGATAAGACTTGCTCTCAATTGTTACTGACATTCATAATATGTGTATTTTAAATGACTTCTCAGAGTAGATGAAGAAAATGGCCATAAACTGAATCTGTGGCCCCAGGGAAATTTCTGGATAAGATTCACATTCCCCACATTGCATTTGTTCTTCCAAAGACTTTTTCATTAGGTTTCCAAAGAGGTCTGTTATCTTCAAAAGTGAGTAAGTGCTGCTCTGATGCATTTCCATCCATGATCAAGAGGATGCATTTGACCAACAATTAATTACCTGAAGCCAGATGCAACCCATGAATTTGTCCCCTTGGCCCGAGCAGGGCACACAGCTCAGATGTTAACAACGGAGTAATAGAATAAAGGACTGGACGTAAAGAGAAGCATTTTTAAGTACCTGCCCTATCATTCTCTGTGGTCTTAAGTGAAGAACTAGTTAGCTTCTTTGGGACTCAGGGACTTTTTTTTAATCTGTAGAGAGAGGAGATTGAATGGTCTCTACCAGCCACAATGCTTGCTTAACACTAACACTTTGTAATTAATTCATTAACTAATGAATTAATTTATTTATTGTGTGTGGTAACTGGGGATTGAACCCAGGAGCATTTTACGTCCAACCTACATTCCTAGTCCTTTTTTATTTTGCAACAGGGTCTCACTAGGTTGCTGAGACCCTCGCTAAATTGCTGAGGTTGTCCTGGAACCTGTGATCTTCCTGTCTTCGGCCTCCCAAGTACCGGGATTACAGGCATGCACCGCCATGCCCAGCACACTCTCTAATTTATAGTGCATAATAAATGCACTATAAATATGTGAGAATACCAATGCCAATCTCAATATCATGCATGGGGAAGGGGGGGGAGTGAGAGGGAGCGGGTAAAACTCACCAAGTGCTGTGTGCATGTATGTCACTATCACTAAGAACTACATTAAGATGTGAGACTATAAGACTATTATGCACCAATAAAAGTATAAAAAATTGCCGGGCGTGGTGGCGCACGCTTGTAATCCCAGTACTTTGGGAGGCGGAGACCGGAGGATCCGGGTTCACAGCCAGCCTCAGCTATCTCGCTCTCTCTCCCTCTCTCTGTCTCTCTCTCTCTCTACTTAGTGAGGCCCTCCGCAACTTCGTGAGACCCGGTTTCAAAATAAAGTGTAAAAAATAGGGCCGGGGGCGTAGCGCGGAGGTAGAATGCCCCTGCGTTCAATCCCCGGTACCGCAAAAAAAAAAAAAGTATAAAAACTTATTGTTAGGACTTAGATGCCTCTGTCCAGCAAGGATAACCCTGAAGTTTCCTCCTCTTCTGACATACACCTGGGGTTTCTGGGGTTGGAAAGCTGATAAGACTGGGTATGTCCAAGTGGCAGGGTGGCTGTCAGGGAGAAACTGCTAAAGAATGTTTGATTTCTACATTGTCACTTGCATACAGGACTCTAACATCTAACTTGGAACTTGAAATGTTAAATAAGTAGAAGACACTTGTCTCTTACCCACCCCACTCCCATAAGATCTGCACATTCATAGTAAATATCAAGACATTCCAACTTTGTACAGGTAATGTGTTACTTCAGTATATGCAATTCTGTTTCATGTATAACCCCTCGGCCTCATCGTGTGAAAAAACTAGGTGACCAACACTTGCAATACTGGGAGCTTTGCCATCACTGAAATGAGTCCCCTTCCAGAAACAAGCTTATCAATTGGATCTTCTAACTTCATTTATTCCTTTAAACACATTGACCTTTTGAAAGCTACACCACATGGGAAAGGAAGGACATCCCACTGCAAAATCTAGGAGGAGCAGGGATTTGGAATTAAGAAGCAGAAGGTTAGACTGGAGAAAAGAAGTGTGTGAAAAGTAAAACTAAGCAGGGTGTGGTGGCTCAGGCCTGTAATCCCAGTACTTGGGAGGCTGAGACAGGACGATCGATCTCAGGTTCCCAGCCAGCCTCAGCAACTTAGTAAGACCCTGTTTCAAGATAAAAAATAAAATAGGGCTGGGGGTGTAGCTCAGAGATAGAATGTCCCTGGGTTCAATCCCCAGTACCCCCTCCAAAAGAAGTAAAACTATAAAAATAGCTTTACATCCTCCAATCACCACTTGAGAGTAACAAGACTGTTGTCATTAACAGATGTTGAACCAGAGAAGGAAGGCAAGTGAGGCTATTTACAATATTTGCTTCATTTCCATTGTTTCTCTTAATTTTTTCAATATGAAACTGTAAATAGATAAGTTCAAAATTTTCTTGTTGTGGATAAAAGATTAGATAACTCCTTAAGAAAATCTACCTGAAAGCCTTATTCCTAAACTACATTTGCTCCTTGTAGTAAAAAAAAAAGAAAGATAAGTGTCTTAAGGAAGGCTCCTCTTACCAGCAGGAAATTGAAGTAAAAACTACAAAATTTCCATCAGGTATCAGGGGAGACCTGGGAATACTGGGGCATATGGGCTCACTGAAATCATAATCCTTATCAGTGGTCTCTAAAAATTTTTTTATACTTTATTGGTGCATTGTAATTAAGCATCATAATGAGATTCAGAGTGACAGAAACATACATGTACAAAGCATTTGGTGTGTTTCCTTCCGGATCCCACCCCACTCCCTCCCTCTCCCGGTACACAGTACACACTATTGATATTGGTATTGATAACTGCATATTTGCACATAGCATTATTTGAACTGCTTCCTTCATCAAGTCTCCTTTCCCCTCCCACTCTCCCTCCCCAAGTCCCCTTCCACTGTGCAACTGGAATCTCTCCTTGTTTATCTGAAGTCACTTTTGTTTCCCAGTTTCCCTCTAGCTTCCACATATGACCCTTCACTTTCTGCAACTGGCTAGTCTCACTTAGCATAGCATTCTGTAGTTCCATCCATTTTCCTGCAAATGGTATGCTTTTGTTCTTCTTTATGGCTGAGTAAAATTCCATTGAATGTATATACCACAGTTTCATAATCCATCTAAATTGTGCTCCTGTGCACCTCGCCATAGATAGAATTATTTATAAAAATAAATACAGATTCTACTCTAGTAATCTATTATGCATACTTATAAAACTGGATATTATAAAGGAATGGAATTTATAAATAAATAAAAATAGAAATTCTGACATTTTGCTCCCGAGCTCCAGTGGACTTTCTTAGCACATCGTTGAAGACCACTGGTGAAATGCAAAACTAGATAAAGTAGTTGGGGACTTTAAAGTGGGGGTTTAGAATTTTTTTTTTCAAATATCCTTTCCAGAACCAAGTAACCATGGGCCTTTTTCCTGCTCCTGGGTTTTAAACCCAGCTGTGTAATTGAGGCAAGAATCTTTGCTTCCCCAATTCCAAGCTCCTTAAATGTTACACATTTGGCTTCAGGTAACATTCCTCATCGGAGATCCTGGCCTTCCTTTACTTCCTATGATTTCCCCACATCAACTAGCAGTTTCCAGGTACTGCCAAAGCCCAGCTTCAAGAGAAGCTGAAAGAAAAGGAAAAGGAAAAAGAAAAGGAAAAAAAAAAAAGCAAACGACTTGCTTTCCTGTAGCTATAAGCAGGCAAAGCTACCCTTGCTCTTTTCTGAGCAGAACTTATTCTGAACAACGAGTTTACCTGTTGTCTCTGCAGCTTCACTTCTTTGCGAAGTTGCTCAACTTCCATCTTCAGCTTTTCTTTCTCGGGCAAATCTTCGATGTGAAGGGCAGGCATTGCGGCCCCAGCCCTGGCCCAGGGGCAGCCCTGGCCCAGGGGCAGCTCGGGCGGTGCAGCGGCTGAAGTGCGGCGAAGCCGGCGCCTCCCGAAGTCGAAGTCACTGCGGCCCTGGCGGCGCGCCCGCCCGGCAGGACGTGACGGCTCCCAGCGCGGCCCCCTCCCCGGCCTGCTCCCCGGGGGCTCGGCTTCCTCCGGCCCTCCCCAGTCAAGATCTGAAAACTCCCGGCCTTTTCTCCAGTCCTTTCAACCCCGGGAGGCCTGCCCGGGGAACTTGGTGAGGCTCAAGTGTGAGTCGCTGTCCAAGCAGCTTCCAGCTGCCAGATGCCCCAGCAGGGATGCTGGCCCAGGCTGGCCCTGGCTCAGCACCCGCCAGCCCGCAGGGGACAGGCTGGGCTGGGGAAAACAAAAAAGTTTTACTTTTTGTTCTTCTTCCTTTTTTTTTTTTTTCCTTTTCTAAGTCACATCCGGGTTTTGTTTGTGCAGCGAGGAAAAGGAGGACACTACCCAGCAGGAAATAACGGCCCTTCACCTCTCCAAGAGTTTTAAAAATATGCACCATTATGACTTTTCCATATACATATTTATAGTGGGACTATATAATATATATGTTTATAGTGGAAAATGGGAACGTTTGAGAAATAGCCCAAAGGAAAAAGAAACTCAGCCGTGATCTCAGAAATATCCAGTAGTACTCTGCTGCTGTAGATCCGTCCAATCTGTTAAAGGCCTAAAAGGATTTTATTCATTTGGGGAGAAAAGAGGGAGATTAGGATGTCAAATAATATTTGCAACTTGCATAGGCACTTTTTGTCATTAAGTAAACATATGCATCCTCAACAACAGAGTTTCTATGTTTCTTCTGGAGAAAGGCTTGGGAGGATTGGAAGATATGAGAATGGTATGAGAAGACAGAAGTTCTTCTCAGTTTCTCCACTCCACATCCCCTCAGGCTTGGGTGACCTTGGGCCTGGGGACTTTGAATTCCTAGATCAGACACTTTCTGGATGTAGGCGATGGAGTCACTTAGGTACAGGTATCTCCACTTTCTAGAAAATAATATTCTTCTTGCTCAGCTTTGGCCAGCAAACGCTTCTGTGGTGAAAATCCTTTACGTGCAAGAGAAACGTTCTCTTGGACTAAAATTTTGTTAGTAGTGCTCAAAAACTAAATGATAATAATAACAATAATCATAGTTAAATATATATATATATATATATATATATATAAATGTTAGAAATCTTCCTAAGCAAATATTTCTTATTCTTTCCAGAGATAACCTCCTAATAGTTAAATTCAAGTGAAAAATGGAGGTGTAAACTATATTTCAGGGTACTACACCTTATACACTCATAATTGTTCCCTGTTTAGTTTCTTATCAGGCTCCACCCACTTATCCTCAATGCCTATGTTAGAATGAAAAGAACAATGAGCTACTTATTGAGTGCTACTGGGTTGTAGTACCAACTTGACCCCAGCCACTGAAAGAAAAGTTGCTTACATTTTTCTGGGGTTTGGTTTCTAACTTGTAAAATGTATGATGGGCCAGGGGAAGAGGTAAATTTGCTAAGGTATCTTGTGTCTCTGATAGTATTTATCTGCCTACATATTATAAATCACTTTCACAAAGAAAACTGCTTACGAGCTTCATTTTTTTATATTTCAAGTAGAAATCATAAAAATAGAAGTATTTTTGCCTGGAAATTTCTTCCCTGTGAAATCATCTAGTTGTAGGCAGGGATAGATATTTATAAACCCATACTGGTTCCTTAACTTTTTCCACAGTATTATGAGGCTAAAGTTAGAAGCAAAATGTGCATTAGTCTACTTTTTTCTTAGTTTTGTTATCAAATAACTCAAGGTAATATCTTAAGCAAATTAATTGACCTAAAATTAAATGTGAAATGCTGAAATGCCATGATCACACAGCATTCTGGAAACTATTTCCTTGTTGTTATTTGTTTTTGTTTGTTTGTTTGCTTTGCTTCGTTTTATTTATTTGGTACTGAGAATAGAACCCAGGGACATTCTACCTCCAAGTTATACCTCCAGCCCATTTTTAATTTTTGTTTTGAAATAGGGTCTCACTAGGTTGCTGAAAACCTTGCTACATTGGTGAGGTTGGCCCCAAACCTGTGTTCTTCCTGTCTCAGCCTCCCAAGTACTGGGATTACAGCTGTGTGCCACCACTCCCGACTTTTATTTGGTTTTAAGTTGCAAAATAATAGTGAAACTTTGTTTTTTAAAAATAGGGTATGTAATAGCTATCCCTAGGCATTATAATTTACATCTCAGAGAAGAATCATGGTAAGCAATCTCTCATGTATCCTTGCAGAAATATTCTATCTGCAATATTCAGAAGTTTTGAGTAAACAACTTTCTTTCTTTCTTTAAATTTTTTTTTTTTTTTTGGTGCTGGGAATCAAACCCTGGGCCTCCAACATGCTAAGCAAATGCTCTACCACTGAGCTGCATGCCCAGCCCAGAGTAAACACAATTTTTTAATAAAGTTTAAATAAACAAATTTTAAAGTCTGTATTAGTTATGCACAAATGTAATACTAAATTTTTACATATTATTTCTCTAATTAAAATTATTTTACAAACTAGTATGATATAAAACCATTCTGTAGTAAATATAACAGGTATAACCAGAAATAAACTTTTATTAAGTAGCCCCACTGTCTTTTGATAACTACTTAGAGAAACTTGCTTAATAAAAGTAAAAAGTAATTTTCTTTTTTTGTGGTACTTTGGTAGACAATTTGGGGGCGAACTGGTTTTGTTTTTTACTATTTTCTTGATTTATTATGTTGTTAAAAATTCATATGAAGGAAACTCTATATGAGAATGTTGAAGGAAGTTATACTGGAATTGATTTACTATTAACTTATTTTTAAAAAGATCAGGGTCTGGTCTTCTTTTATCTTGTATGTTTGCAAGACACATATTTCCTCTGCTTCTCTTGTTGGCATGAATAAACTAGGTGATCTCCCAGATTCTTCACTTCTAAAACTTATAGAATAAATAGCAATTGTCTAGGTCACTAAAATGATAGTTTCTTTCAGAAAAGTATGTAAAAAACATTTGACACACTCTTGGCTCATTTGATATTTGATTCAATTTGTTAAAACAATCGCATGGCAATTCACAGGAACTTACTTGTTTCATACAACTATGTACTTAAGAATCCTTTGCTAGGTGGAAATGATGTCAGGGCACAGGATGATCTGGGTCTGATACTCCAGTTACCTGAACAACTACTTATCATTTATGATATCAAAATGACTTACCACTATTGTTCCTGTAAGACTAACTCCCATCATATATACACGGTGCTTTGTGTTTGGTTATTTGTTAAAGCTTGAACTTACCTATGTGTATGAAATAACCTCAGAGTGCAAGTGCTCAAATGAGATATCTTCTTATCTCCAACAACTCGTTCTCACCAATGAAGCCAGCAGATCTTGTTGAAGTGCCAGTTGTTAGGGTTGTACTAGAAGCACTTTTGTGTTTCTCTGTAGTTTTACCTCACTTCGTCTAACCTACTAACCCCTGGTCCTGAAATAACAACCTCTGAACAAAGCTGAGTCACTGCCAGCCATAGCTGTGCAGCCTGCAGGACGGCCCTGATCTCATTTCCTTCCTCCAAGACCATCTTTCTCTATGTTTCCTTCCTAGGATTTCTCTCATTCAAAATTCTGCTGACAATCTGTGTTTTTAAGCAACAGGAATTTTACCCTACTGTTGATTTAGTCACTAAGCCATTAGAATTCTGAATTATCCAATGTAAACTTTTTTCCGGTACTGCCCTTGCCTGCTTTTAATTGAAGTAAATATGTATTAAGTCACTTAAATTGTTAGAGACAATTTGTTAGTTGGTGTAGCAGTTTCAAAAAGGAACAGAACTCAAGGCTTGGGAAATTTACAGTATAGCACTGAAATGAAGACAACCATACAGATGATAATAAAAGAAAGGAAAGGAATGTTAGGTGATTTGAGATATAAACAAAATGCTCTTGAGAAAGCAAAGGACTGCTAGTCTCAGAAGAGGAGAGGGATTTCAAAAGACTACGATGAGATTGGGTGGAGGGACAGTTCAGATAGAGGGATCAGTATGACCAAATTTCAAATGGGAAAATAGGCTGTCGTATCAGGGATTATTTATTGAGTATAGTAAGTCTACAGGACTTATAATAAAGGACATTAATTAATTGTGTGTGTGTGTGTGTGTGTGTGTGTGTGTGTGTGTGTGTGTGTGAGGTACTGGGGATTGAACCCAGGGGCTTTCTCTGAGTTACACCCCCAGCCCTGTTTTATTTTTTATTTTGAAACAGGGTTTCACTAAGTTGCAGAGGGCCTCACTAAGTTGCTGAGGCTGGCCTTAAACCCACGATCCTCCTGTCTCAGTCTCCCAAGTACTGGGATTACAGGCATCTACCACTATGCCTGGTTGAGGACATTTATTAAGGCTTCTTTTTAATTGCCTATCTCTGATCTAAGGAATAAATACATAAATAAAAAATAAATATCCTACAAGAATCCATTCTAATCCCTTATTTTATATATGGGAAACAAAAAAAAAGCAGTTTCACAGGTCAAAGTTGCTTTTCCAAATTTCTCAATAAAGTGGAGGAGCAAGTGTTTTAGTTAAAAATCACTAGGCTCCAAAATCTCTCTCCAGTTGTGAGATAAAAACTAGAAATGTTGGTTAGGACTGTGCTTTGCATGTTACTAAATGCCATCATGATGACTTTGCATTTATTTTAATCAGAAACAAAGGATATGTGGACCACTTCACTAAATAAACACTAATGTGTAGATGGAAAGCCCTTAGAGACAGACCACAGTTAAACACATAACACATAGAGTGTCCTGGATGGTGAGAGGAAAACAGAGTGAGGAAGCAAGATAGGAAGTGCTGGGGGGGGGGGCAAGTGAAGAGGGATTTTGTAATTTTAAATTGAAGAAAAGAATTTCTCCTCAGGAAAAAAAAAAGAGATAGAAGAGAGTACATAATTTATCCTGGAATGCCTTAAGACCCAAAGCATATTTGATGAAGATAGTGCTGGAATATGTTGCTGACTGTTTAGCCAGAGACCCAGACTCTTGACCTGAGAACTCGGCCCATTCACTTCTTCTCTGAGTCTTCATTTTCTCCATTTCCAAATTAAAGGGTTGGACAAGAATCAGCAGATATCTGTTGAGTATTTACTATGTTCAGAGCAGGAGGGCACTGAATTGGCAGCCAAACTTGGGATGACCTTCAGACTTCCTTCCAGACCAAGTAATAGATGGTTTTTAATTTGGGTTTTCAAAAGACTATGATCAATTAACGTTTCTGAGTGTTCTGATGACTAAAACATCCAAAATAGCATTGTCAATGTGAGGTAGCTAGAAGGCAACACTGACAGCAAAAACAGTTTCCCATTTGGGTTAATTACACTTGCCATTTCTTACAGAAGCAGGGGCAAGGTAGTTGTAGCAAGTTTTCTATCATTGGCCTTCACTCTGCTGTAGAAAGTCGGCTGGTGAGGGTCTCCCTGGGGATGGGATGGTAGCATGTATCTTAAAGGATTCTGGAAATTTTGTCTAGTTCCTTTCTCAGTAGTGATACCAGTTAACACTTATTGGGTCTCACTATGTGCCAGGCAATATGCTAGGCGTTATAGTTGTACTAGTATATTATTTAAACTCCAGAAGGAAAGGGGGATAGTACCATTGTCATCTTCAACCTCTGGTAGCAGAAACTGAGGCTTTTAGAAAGCGTTAAGAAACATCCAAATGTCAGATAGGCAGTAAAGTGGCAGAATCAGAACTCTCTGGCTTCTAAGTCCATGCTAATAACTTACATTCTATTGCTGGTGAAATTCAATGTGCTTGCATGACCACAGGCTGGACCCTTAGTCCACTTAGCATTCTGGGGAAAAGTCACATCACTGGTGACAAGTAGAATTGGGTGAGAATGGGATGACGTTATGTTAAAACCATCACTATTAACTGGGGAGTAAGGGAGAAAGGGAAACAGACAATAAAACATCAATGAAAATCGTTGCAGCATATTTCCTGCCAAGATAGGTTATCTGGGTACCAAAGTAAAAGACTTCCTAATCCTGTAAGCAAGAGAAAGGCTAAGAAAAATACCTCTAACTATAACATTTCTAGGTAGAATATTATGAGCATTGAAAGAGAAGTGAAGAAAAATAAAATATTAACTGTGTGCTGGTAACTCCAAATGCTAAGAGACACATTCATAAAACATAGCAACTGTTTTTAAAGAAGGGCCCATCGATATTTATTGTCAATTATGTGTTAAACCCAGTGCTAAATACATTAAGAAGAACATAAACTTGCATGCTATTACATCCCAGTTGTTAGTAAAAGTTTACATTTGTACATTTAAACATTCATGCACATTTTTAATTATATATGAGAAAAATTTGCATTGTCATTAAAATTACAGATATCCCAAGGATTTTTGTTTTTCCTTTATGAAATCACACAGCCTCCTTTGAGCTCCTTGAAAGGATTTTTGTCTTCTGGGATGCCCTTCACCAGGGGATCCTCCCCGGATCTTTCTTCAATGTAATCCCTGACTTCTTCACAACATTTGGATACCTTAAGAGGAAGAAGAAAGAGATGATTCATTTGATTTAAAACAGAATACCGCAAATTTCAATAATTTACTTATCACAATAAATTTTCATGTTGTATCTTTTTGAATTAATGCTGTCTGCTTTCAGCCAATGCATATGTATGTTCTAGGATAGAGGGAGAAAGAGCCGCCTGCACCCTGTCCTCCTGGATATCTTCAGACCAAGGGTACACAGCTGGACACCCTCTGGCTGGGGTTCCCAAAAGACCTTGCCTCCAGCCCCTTCAAAGGAGACAGGATCCAGGCGTCAGAACACAGCTGGCAACACACGTGACACATGTCACCAGAGTGAATAATGAATAAATCTCCTCATTCCAAAAACGTGACTTATAAAGGTGGAAGGGAAAGAATAATTGTTGAATTCCAAGCTTATTGCCACTCCTGGATTGACAGAAGTATATACAAGCAACTTTAAACTTGCTGACAATGATAGGTCTTGACATTGTACTGCCTGAACTTCAAGGAGCCAGGGATTTTGGCTGATTTGTATAATGTGTTGCAGGCATCTAGAACACGGTGTGCACTTAGTGTGGTATCCAGCAAATAAATATATGCTGAACTGCGTCATTCCTTGTGTTTATGAGCTTGCTCCTCACTCATCTGCACTATTATAGTAATGGCTTAGTAAAAAAAAAAAATCACGCGTTAGAGCAGGGCGCGGTGGCGCACACTTGCAATCCCAGTACTTGGGAGGTTGAGACAGGAGGACGGCAGGTTCGCGGCCAGCCTCAGCTACTTCGTGAGGCCCTCTGCAACTTACTGAGACCCTGTTTCAAATTAAAAGAATAAAAAATAGGGCTGGGGGTATAGCTCAGAGGTAGAATGCCCCTGGGTTCAATCCCCAGTACGGCAAAAAAAAAAAAAGAAAATCACGCGTTAGTGTTTTAATGGACTTAGCCAGAGAGAGGCAATGTTCTATAGATAAGTAAATATAAATGCACGTGCGCATATGTGTGTGCACTCATGCACGTGTGTGTGCGTGTGCGTGTGTGTGTGTGTGTGTAGGTATACACATACATATATACATATGGGATCGAGTAATTCATGCTTTTTAGTTTCAGTTTGTTTTGTTTTCAATTAATGTCTTTCATGACAGTAACAAAGAAGTACTTCATTTCTGCAATCCATTCAGTGGCCATTTCATAAGTTATTAATTCATTGATTTTTTTCAAGTAAAATCTTCATGCTGTGTGTGTGAGTGTGTGTGTGTGTGTGTGTGTGTGTACTGAATGTTTGTGCCCCCACAAAAGAATGTATATATTCACATCCTAATCCCCAGTGTGATGGTATTAGGAAGTGGGGCCTGTGGGCAGTGATCAGATCATGAGGGTAAAGCTCTCACGAATGGGATTAGTGTCTGTATAAAAGAGACCCCAGAAAGCGTCCTCTCCCCTTTCACCAGGTAAGGACACAGTGAGAAGATGGCAGTCTATGAATGAGGGAGGAGAATTTTGATCTTGGGCTTCCCAGATTCCAGAACTGTGAGAAATAAAGTTGAAATAAACTTCTGTTGCTTATGTGTCACCCAGGGTATGATATTCTGTTACAGAAGCCTGAGCAGACTGAGGCAGTGTGTGTATGTTTGTGTGTATGGAGGAATGCATAACTGCGTGGGGTAGATGTGGGTTCAAGCTTATGCAATCTACTATTCTATTACTTTGACTTCCAAGAGCAGGGAGATGTTGAGTCAAAGGGAAAAGGAACCTCCAAAACCAGATGGGTGGTGATATACATGATCATTATCCAAAATGAAAATTCCAAGGTGAGCTTACCAAAAATGAATAGTAAACATGAGGGCAACCAAATGTTCACAAAACAACAGAGTATATAAATAATAAAACAGCTTTTGGATATTTCAAGTAAAGAAGAAAAAAATAATTCTTCTCTCCTCCAAAAATTTACACTCCCCAAATTATAAAGATAAGGACTTTAACTTGTCCGGTGTTCCAAGGTTTTGTGCTGGCTGTGGAATTCATTTTATCTTTATAGCAAAACATGTTTTGCCTGTATGAAAAGGGCTACGGGGGAGTTTGAGACAATTCTAAAGATAAAATACGCTAAAATCCTAATTTGTGAGTAAGAGTTTTGAGCAAAGCATGAAAAAAATACAAACTCCATTTTTCACTTTGTCCTGATAAAAAGATACAGTTTTGAAAAATATAAAATATGCTGTTATCACTTTTGGAGGAGTTTTTGTTCTGCTGACTTACCTAAAACGAAGAAATCTTAAGTACATATCTACATTTCCCAAGCTTTAGTCACTATTTGGAGGAAACTTAATTACTTTGCCATTTCTGCTCCTTCTAATGACAGAGACTCTTGGTTACCATTTCCAAAAGCTGTCAGATGCTCTTGGGAGGAACCGGTGGGTTCTTGTGCCAGAACTCCTCTTTATTTGCAAGAGAAGAATAGAATGTACTCATTATTACAGAACAGGACAG
Organism: Glis glis; assembly: GCA_004027185.1. NCBI lineage: Eukaryota > Metazoa > Chordata > Mammalia > Rodentia > Gliridae > Glis > Glis glis. The sequence goes on from PVJS01003251.1 coordinate 60,730, forward strand.
TGCTGGAGAGGACAAGGTTGTAATGATGATGTCAACATCACAACGTTGCATCAAATAAAGAGGAAAATAAAGTAAAAACAAAATGCCTGTATGCATTGTTATATTTTCATACTTTGCTAAAATATTTTCTCTTGTATTTTCCCTTTCTTCTCTCCCTTCCTTGTTTCCTTTGTTTGTTTGTTCTTTCCTTTCCTCTTTTTTTCTTTTCTTTTCTTTTTTTTTTACAACTCTTTAAAAATATAAAAGCATTTCTTAGCTTAGTGGTCATGTAAAAAACAGCTGAAGAAGGGCTGGCATTGGCCTATGGAAAATAGTTTCCCAAATGCTCAGCTTAGAATCTAAATCAAGAGATAACTTTTATTATTAATTTTCTTAAGCTTGGATGGGTTTTTACATGAAGAATTTACTTTTAAGTACGTTGAACTGCATTGGTATATAATGAATAAATGACAAAAACAGTGAATGTTTTCTAACCGGGCACTCCCACAGCATCTCTTGCTTAAAACAAAATTTAAAGGAGCTCAGCAACTTACCATCATTCTTTCTAGCGTCACTTCTTTCTTGAGTTGATCAACTTCCATTTTCAACTTGTCCTTTTCCGTCAGGTCCTCGATATTGATCACTGGCATCTTTTGCCTCCTGAAAAGGTAGGATTGTTAGCACATACACCTGAATTGCTGAATTCACTTCAATTCAATCTTAGCCAACCCTTCCCTCAGCTCTTCACTTACTAAGCAAACTGCTCTCGGTTTTATTTGAAATTTCCTATGATAACCAACTTCTTATGATCTCTCTCTCTCTCTCTCTCTCTCTCTCTCTCTCTCTCAGAATGACTCTAGCACCGCACACTAGCCTTGGGATTTATAGCTTCCCCATAATCTTCACTAATATGATTACAGCAAGCATTTGACTGTCAACACCTGCCAGTCTGTTTGTGGGGAGAGGTCTGTTTAATCAGTTTGTAATCGAAAATACTTAGAGCTCCTCCTTTCTCCTGGTCTTTTCCATAGTGTGAACTTTTGGGTTTTCAACCCTCATCTCCAGTATCAAAGCCTTTTACCATATAATTTATTCCACTTAGCTTGAGGTCATTTTGAGGACTGCCCATTAATCCCCTAAATTGCTAAAGTATTTAATCTGGTATTAAAAGAGAACTACATAAAAAGTATCATTATACATTTATTATAAATAATGGATTGAAGTGTGAACCAATAGAATGGAAATATAGTAAACAACCTTCTTAATCAGAAATAAACTAGTATATTACTTTGAATCATTTCTGCAAACAATACCTAAAATTTGTATGTAACTGTCACAATGAATTGAGTAACAGTGATGGGCAGAGGTTACAGGTTAAAGGAAATACAACAAGTCCGATCTACCAATGTACATCATACAAGAAGAATAGACTCATCTGCCTCTTAGCAATCTCTTTTCTTCTCAGACCAATGAGTAATGGGGAAGATTGCTTAGTAGCTGGTGGTACTCCTATGAAGTTTCCTGAAAAGTATTTTATTATAGCCAAAGAGTTTTATGCCTCTAGTCTCTCCTTTTCTAATCTTCTCTTTTGCCTCTCTAGTCTGATTTTCATATGGAAATATTTTTGTGAAAATACATATTTTTAGGCCACATGCTATTTCAGGGAACAACATAACATTGAACATCTATATGAAAATACTCTAATAATATATCAGCAATTAACTTCTGTCCTTGTATTTACAATTCCAAAACCTTGAGGAAACATCACTTCCCTTTCTAGTCTTGTAATATCCTGTTCTTTTCTGGGAAGGAGGTACTTTAGAATATTTTTAGGGGTAAACGTCTGCATAGGCCAGCACAGGGATAGAAAAGAACACCCTTTTCATATCCAAGCCCAGCATTTCACCCAGTATTTAATCTCAAATGTTTCACAAATTTTACTTGTGTTTGCTATCCTCTTCTTTAAGAAACAATAAAAAATTCTTCTTCCTGTGCAATAATTGTTTGATATTTGGAGAGCCCATCCTCAATTTTATTCTTATCTTCCTTCTCAACCTTTTCAGACTATATATAAAACTTCACAAGTGTTTCAGCTGACTATTTTTACCTGTTGACATTGCCTTTGCACAACTTTTCTTCATGTTGAAAAATTTCTCATACCAGTAGGTGGTGGCCCTGACACCATGTGTGTAGGAATCATGTCAGTGTATGTAGTGGTCACAGCAGATTATTAGTGCCTTTACATGAGAGACCACACCTTGTGAAAACATAGGCCCAATAAGAGAGATGTTGACTGAACAGATCTGGGATAGGACTTTAGATTCTTTTTCTCTAGTCTAGGAAGTCCAATGATATTATTGCCAACAAAATGATCACTCACTGGCACTTGCTGCCTGTGTGGCCTTGACCAAATTACTTAACCTGGCTGTGGCTCAGTTTGCCAGGAAATAGGAGAGGATTAAACAGGGATAACATCGGTGAAGACTTTGCAACTGTGTGAAGCATGAACAAGCCCTCAGTACACAGTAGCTCGTGGCATTCACTCTGTGCCTCTACACTCTCAGACCATACCTTCTTACATGGCTCTTGCTGATGGGTGATGTTAACAGGTATGCTTACAGGATGCTGTGTGCACATGATTTGCTTTCTTTAGCACCATGTCTAGCAGATGCTACTGTTGTTCCACCCAGACCTCCTTTTCCAGGTTGTGGTACCCATCCTCCAGCAGCTGCAGGTATTCACTGTCATGGACAAACCTTCTGCACAAGTTGGCTCTTGGCTGATGGGAATGACTTCACCTGGTAATTTCTGGAATATTATGTTTCTATCTCCAAGGATGATCTGTATGTAGCAAATGACTGGCCTATGTGGGATGTGACATCCCCCTTGCCTCTGGGCTGGAAATCTTGGTTGTAATTGAGAAACTTCCAGAGCTCCTGAAACTTCAAGATGATACTAGACTTCTGAAGTCACACTTTGACTAACTTCTCCTGCCCCATCTAGCTTTCCTCACTGCAGGAGTTTCCCCTGAGAGCTCACCCTCAATGAGTCATCTGACCAAGAATCCCTGTCTTAGGCTCTGCTTCCAGGAAACCCAACCTAAGACACAGTGAATTATTAAGAAAGCGGACATACCTTTCATAACTTTTATGGACTCACTACTATCTATTGTTCTGTATATTAATATTACTTGGTACATAGAAAAGAATCAGTAAGTGTTGACAAAGCTACTTAATCTATGTCATAAATATTTACCTAGATATAGAAAAATTTGCAAATTATCTAGCTTCATTTTGTTAAAAAGTGATTTCTCAACTCTAAAAATGCTGTGTTTTGCTGTTTAATATTTTTAATATTAAAAACACTTCATTTTAAGGATGATTCTAGAAAGCTTGCCAAATTTGATGTCACAGTCTTATATATAAATATAAAAAAGCCCTCAGAGCAGCACCATAATTTCTACTTCTTTCTTGTACACCCAGACACACAAGGAAGGGCAGTGCACATTGTCTGAATCAAGATTCCCAATGTTTCAAATTATATTGAAGTCAAGGGTTCAAAGAATTCAGATCTCACATCATCTCTTTCTTCTCTACCACATTTTTCAAATGAGGCAAAGGTGATCCAGAGAGTTCCAATGCTCAATATCACACACCGGGAGGCACCATGCAGGTGGTGGTGTGTTTTGTTTTGTTTCTGTTCTGGCTTGTCTTCCACTCCAACACACTTCTCTCAAACTATGTAAATGAGTGGAATTGTTTTTTCCATCTTCAGATTGGTATAAAGGAGTGGAATTGTTTTATACACCCAAGAATTACACAGAAAGACAATTGAGAGTTGATGACAAATGGCATTAAATCCTTTCCCTCATTCAGGGAATTTCCCTCATTCTCAGCTTTCATTCGGGTTGGGCCACCTCTCCATGAAAAGTTTTAAGAGGGGTAGTTCAGATTACTGGCACTACTGCCAACCATCCCAAATCTACCTTCAGTCAGAGTTTAAGGGAAAGACAGAGACCCATAGCCCAGTAAGCTCACCCAGGGGGTAAAGATACCCCAGCTAAAGAGATGATTGCCCTTTTGCCTTTTCTTTCATCCTGCACTACCATGAGAGGATCTGAGGTCCAAAAAAAGTGAGGAAAAGGGGATGAGGGAGAGGAAGAATCTCATAACCCATACCTGGTGACTCTCAATGGGAGCAATACTGCCCCCTAGGGGGGTTTTTGTAAACATGTCAGGTGGTTTATTATGGTTTTCCATAGTTTTTATGCATGTCGATGAGGGATGTCAGATATCCTGCATGGCACATCAGATATCCTGCATTTCCCAAAACCCTCATGCATAAGATGGATGCCTCATATACAGAATGACTGCCAAATATTATGTCAAACATTTACATAGACAAAACCATTTATACTTATTTGAAGCTTGACCCTAACTTCATTTTACATAGAAGCATAGGACATATTTCATGTTTTTATATACACTGAATTTTACAATAATGAAAATATTTTCTAGATAAAGGGTCTATCATGCATCAAGAAGTTTTTACTGTTTCAGAAAAGGATACCACTCACTGTTGCCGTGAGCATGGTATATGTGTCAGTTAGCATTCATGGAGGCTGGGTCCTTGTGAATCTACACATTAAAGCATCTGACCAACCAGGCGTGATGGTGCACACCTGTAATCCCAGTACTTAGGAGGCTGAGACAGGAGGATCACAGGTTTGAGGTCAGTCTCAGTAACTTAGTGAGACCCTGCTTCAAAAATAAAAAAAGGTGGTCGGGCATGGTGGCGCACGCTTGTAATCCCAGTACTTTGGGAGGCAGAGATCCGGGTTCGCGGCCAGCCTCAGCTCTCTCTCTGTCTCTGTCTCTGTCTCTCTCTCTCTCTCTCTCTATCCTTAGTGAGGCCCTCCGCAACTTCGTGAGACCCGGTTTCAAAATAAAGTATAAAAAATAGGGCCGGGGGTGTAGCGCGGAGGTAGAACACCCCCGCGTTCAATCCCCGGTTCCGCAAAATAAATAAATAAATAAATAAATAAATAAATAAATAAATAAAAAAGGTGGGGGGCCTGAAGTGTAGCTCGGAGGTAGAATGCCCCTGGGTTCAATCCCCAGTACCAAAATAAATAAACAAATTGTCATGATGAAGATTTTCATAATAAAACTCACCTACATTCTTTATAATTTGATGTTTTTAAAAATTTGATAAATGAATCCAAGCACCATGCTGATGGTTTTAAATGGGCCATTATGGAATATTTCTTACATGAACTAGACATTGTGTTAGATGGACTCACGGTCAGAAAGCCCCAGGAGAAGGGGAGGAAATGCAGAGTGCCTTGACTTTTCTTGGTCTTAAACACCCAGATAAGTTTTTACTAGCTAAATATGGCCAACACTGATGATATCTATCTAAGGGATTGCTAAGAGAGTGGCTTCTCACTAGGAAATGGGAGTTAAACATAGCATAGGTGGTGATGCAATTTCTGTAAAAGCATAAAGCATTTATCATAATTATACCTCAATATATTGAGAATTCTCAAAAAAGGTTTACATTGACAAAGTGTAGAAAAGAAAGGCAGATCCACTTAGCAATGCAGCAAGTCATGGGGACTATGGACAGAGGGCACAGAACTATCTTCACTAAACTACACATTAGTGCCTTCGTTTTTACAAAACTTATTTTAAACATTTTGGGAGGATAGAACTATATCAAGTAACTATATAGAGTGTCTCTTAATGTCTTTCAGATTTTCCATTAAGGTTCTTGCTAATTTACTTTAGAATTAAAATGAGCTAGGGGTTGGCAGGTGTGGTGGCACATGCCTGCAATCCCAATACCTTGGGAGGCTGAGGCACGAGAAACGCAGGTTCAAGAAACACAGGTTCAAGGCCAGCCTCAGCATCTTAGTGACTCTCATCAACCTAGCTAGACCCTATTTCAAAACAAAAATACAACATGGGCTGGGGCATAACTTGGAGGTAGAATGCCTCTGGGCTCAATCCCCAGTACCAAAAAAAAAAAAAATGCTAGGGTAAGGTTCAAAGGCTACCTGTTTTCTGTTTATTTTGTACATGTGCTTCAAAGTAAGCACAATAAAATATTAAACTTAGGAAGAGCTAAATTAGGAAAATTATTCAAGATATTATTTTAAAGCCTTTAATTTTCTACAGAGGATTAATCACAGTCTCTTTGAAATAGAAATATTGCCAGCGCACTCTAAATATTATTTGATCTATAAACATTTAGTTTGACACAATTTTTCAGAAATAAAGCCAATATATCATGCATATTAACTTGAAATCATATGAATATAAAGTTATTCTATACTATTCTTTTTCATCCTAATATTATACTTGGGGCTACAGAAGATTAACAGCTAACATTTTATTCATTCATCCAACAACAATGGCCCAAGTGCTTGTTATTTGCAGGACACAATTCTTCATGTTTGAGGTTAGAGCAGAGGAAAAAAAAAACAGATAAGAAACTTTACCCTCTAGGAACTTGCATTCTAGTGGGAGAGATAGTCAATAACAATATACAAAAGTATATCATATCTTATTTTAATTAGAATAACTGCTAAGGAGAAAAATATCACTCTGGGCTTCATTATGATATATGATTGCAAAGCACCAATAAAAATTTAAAAAAGAGAACTACTCTTCTTATGTTCAAAAATCATCATTTGTTAAATATTAAAAAGAAAAGAAAAAATAAACCAGGAAAGGAATAAGAATAGGAAGTGTGAGGAATGTTTCCATTCTAGAAGGTGACCAGAGCGGCCTGCTCTGAGCCAATGTGACTGAGTGAATACCCCAGGGACACCAAGGAGCAGACTCCATAGTTACTTAAGAGTAGATCAGTCAAGGGCATAGGAAATGCAGAGGGTCAGTGGGTGGCTGTGGATATGAGTGAATACTGGGGGAAGAGTAGTACAGGAAGCAGTGCCAATATAGCTCTTGCGGGCTATTGTGAAGATGTGCTATGCTCTGAGTGACTTCGGGAACACTGGAGGGCTTTTAGTAATAGGGCGACATTATCTATCATATATTTGAGCAGGGTCATTCTGGCAGCTACTTGGAGACTAAATCTTAGGAGGCCAAGGGTAGAAGCGTGAAAGAGGCAATTGTAGTGATGGAGGGAAGATAGGAAGATGGGCAAAACCAGAGTGATAGGAGTGGAGGTGGGAGGCCAGATTCTAAGTATATTTTGAAAGTGGATACAGTAGGATGTGCTGGCAGATTGGATGGTGAATGAAAAAGAAAGGAAAAGGTCAAGATGAATTTTATGGTTTTGGCTTGAGCAACAGAAAGAATATCTTTGCTATTCCCTGAGATCAGGAAGACTATGAGAAGGAATACCAAGTGTGAGATGTCTGTTAGCCATTCATTTCATTGGGCAGTCTTGAGTTGAGGGGAGAGGCCAGAGTTTAGGGGAGCTCCATGAGAAGGGAATAGGATACTCCGGATGAATAAGAAAAAGAACTAAATCCTGGAGCACTCAAAGTGAGAGAGAGAAAGAGAGAGAGAGAAAGAGAGAGAGAGAGAGAGAGAGAGAGAGAGAGCAGATAAAATCAACAAAGAGGAGTGAGTTGTCATCTGAGGATTAAGTGAGAGGCTATTAGCTCATAATTTTTGAGCCTTTACCATCTGCTAGATATTCTGCTGAATGCCTATACCCAATGCATTTATATCTGTGTATCTTCCCTTTTTTTCTATCTTTCTGTCTTTCTAGTTCATAAAATGTTAGCAGTGAACAGTATTGATTTATTCAGCAATTATTTACTGAGTAATTACCATGGAGCAAGCAAAGCACTCTTTTGATTCCTTAGGGTTGAAGCAAAAAAAAAAAAATCAGCTTTCTTATCTCTTATTGTCTCCTAATCTCCCCAGGAGACAGAGAAGTAATGATCAGGAGATGAGCATTTCATGCTGGGAGAAGGGCTAAGCAGAGGGAACAGCTCACAGCAGCCTGGAGGTAGGAATAAGCTTACTGAACTAGGAGAATGGAACAGAGTATAACTTGAACATAGCAAGGTCAAGTGAAAGTGACGGGATGAAGTTAGTAGGATCACAGAGAGCCTTGTAAACAACAAGAAATAAAATTAGGAGCTCCGAAAGGGTTTTAATTTTATTTTGAAGGAGTGGGGTGTTGTGACATGGTCTGATGCATAAGCATGACTCTGATTTCTGTGTGGGGTTGAGTGGGAGACAAAACTGAAAGCAGAGAGTTTTGATAGGAACCTAATGTAAGAACATGGTGTAGTGGTTCCCAAGAGCTGATAGATTTGAACCGCATTGGTTGCTTGCCATGGAGATAAAGATATGGGCAGAGTAAAAATGTGAATCAGAGGTACAACTGAGAGGACTATTGATGGACTGAGAGAAGATGGGATAGGAAGTGCCAAGAATAACTCTGGAGTTCTTGCCTTGAGAATCTTAGTAGATGTTTCATTTACAGAAAAGGAGAAATTGGAGATATATGACCAAAACTTCAGTTGAAGACATAATGTTTGAGATGTCTATTAGATATCCAAGAGGAAATGATAAGTAGACATTAATGTTCAAAATTCAGAGAAGAGAGATCAAGACTACAACTATATGTTTCTGTATATTCATGTATATGTGTGTTGTGTGTAAAATTTACAGTTTTAGTTATTTGAAATCACTTAAGAGGAGAGTTACAGTTAGAGAAGGGTTCACTAAGTTGAACTGTGAGTCATCCCAACCTATACCGTCTAGCTAGAGGAAAGGGATGGATGGATTGTTAAGGAGTAGGTAGGGAGAAAACCAGAAGAATGCGGTATCATGAAGACTAAGAGAAAAACATTTCAAGAATGAGGAAATATTTGAAATTGTCCAACACTAATGGTAAGTTAGACAAAACATAGATGTGACTGTGGTCTTGGGTGATGTTATTGACAACTGCTTTGGGTGTCACTGTAAGATGTGACAACATAATGGTCGTTCTTCCCAAGAGCACTATCTGTTCTTTCTTGTCGCAATTTGAAAGTTTAATTGGAAGAGAATGTGGGAAAAATGGGAGATGAGGAAGTAGAAGCAGAAAATGATGGTAAGAATTTTGGTAACTTTTACTGGAAAAAAACAAGAAATAGAATGGAGTTCTAAGAGAAGTGGAGCATCGAGTTATGTGAACTTTAAATGTGGATTGAAAATGCATCAGATACAGAGCTCTCCAGATGGAAACTATTAAGACCTGTGTGTATGTGCTAAATGGTAAGAGCCTGGCAGAGCTGATTTCATAAGAATAAGGGCAGTGAAGCCCTTGAAAGAGCAAAAGAAGAAAGGATGAGAGCGGTGGCCAAGGGGTTGGTCTCTGATAGGACCACTGTAAGAGGAAGGAAGATAGGGAATAGGGGGGAATCAGTTGGCCGGCAGGAACAACTCACACTTCCCTGGTTGGTTCAGTATGTGTAGACCAGGCCGAAGCACTCAACTCTCTTCTAATACAGAAGTCTCAGTTTAACACAGTTTCCCCCTCAGCTAATAGTCAATAAGAGAAAAAGAAATGGTGAAAATCCTAGGAAATGTATGTCCCTTTCAAATTTCTGCCACTGTCTCCCCTGACCCCCAAATGACAGGCTGTCCCTTCTGTGTGATTCAAGATACAAAAGCTTTTCCAAAAAGCTTAACAAATGCACATTTGGAGGGCATATGGTACTTTGGTAATTGATGTAGAACAACACCAGATTTGGGCTATATTATTAAAATGATGATATTTTTGTAAGAAAAGGTGTCTTTACATTTGAAAGGTCAAGGTCTATTACTTTGTGCTAAATATAACCATGAAAATGAGGACTCTAGTGATTAGCTCCCTCAATCCTCTGATCTGATTATCAGGTTGGCAGATGTTCCTCTGAGAGCATTATGGCGATGTATTCACATTGCAGCTATCTGTTTGCTCTTCAATGGCTTCTGAACTTCATGTTTGGATAAAAAAGAAATCTGAGATAGAGCTGTCCAGCCACTGTACCTGGGTCATAAGCTCATATTATACAGGTCGAACAACCCTAATTCCCAAATTCCAAGTCCAAAATGCTCCAAAATCCAAAACTTTTTGAGCACTGACACGATACCACAATCGGAAAATTCCATAGGTGACCTTGTGTGACTGGTCACAGTCAAAATGAAGGCACACTAAAAATATTATGTAAAGTTACCTTCTGGCTATGTGTATAAGGTATGTATGAAACATATATGAATTTTGTGTTTAGACTTGGATCCCATCCCCAAGATATCTCAGTATGTATATGCAAATATTCCAAAATTTAAAAAGCCCAAATCCAAAACACTTTTTGTCCCAAGCATTTTGGATAAGGGTTATTCAGCCTGTATGTAATGAGCCTGATTTTACCTTCTGGAAATATGAAAGAAAAGGATATGCAGCTAGTGAGCAAGCCCAGGGGCTCAGGACTCAGACAGTATGTGCTAGCTTTGGGAAAGTCACGTGTCTACCTAAAGCCACCGATTCCTTGTTGTAGACTGGAGAGAATAAAGTATCTTCCTCAAGTGTTACTGTGAAGGACATAATGAAGATGAGACACAATGCAACCCCTCACTGAACATTATAGTGTTCCTTAGTATTGTTTTTGCTATTGAAGTTCCCACATGATATGTAGGAATTAGGGGAGGTTTTCTCTTCCCCCATTCTTCACATGTCTCTCTTCAGCACTTTATAACCCGGGATAGAATTTCAGAGAGATGGTGAGGATGTGGCATGCCTGGGAGACTTGGATGAAATAGTCCAAAACTTGTCCCAACCATCTGGGTGCTGTAAACCATTAAAGATGTGGCCCATTACGTGAGAGGGAAGATGGTCTGCATCCTGAGTAGGCATGGAGGCATTTGAAGGAACAGACACCAGTATAGAGAAAAGGTGTTTCTGACATTCTGCCCCTCTACAGAAGGCCCCCGAAAACACCAACCAGAGCCCCAGCTGGTGAAGTACTGAGTCTCTGTGTGCCACACACATAGAAGATGTGCTGTCAACTATGTTGGCATGGGTTGGCTTTTATTTTGAATTGAGCTTTGCATACTTCCTCCTCTAGGAGCCCAAAGAACCTGTGACATATTTTAAATATTGTACTAAGAACACTATATTGTAACTGGGTTATCTGTCTACCCTACTTGCATTGAAATCCCTAATATGTTTACTTATCTACATATCCTGAACATCTGGCTTAAAGTTTGGCACATTTTAAACATTTAACCAGCTTATTTTTTAGTAAACGAATAAAAGAATAATGACAGTCAGAGATGTCATATATCCTCCATTATCTCTTTCTCTCTAGAAGGAACAAGAATGGTAAACATTAGTCACAAGGACTGTCCCATCCTTTCCTGTGTCTCCTTTATAACAGTCTCAACCCCACTCTGTCTGTCAGAGGGTGCATTAAACACTTTCTACCTGACCCAAAAATGCCTAGTTGGTGACCGAGTTGCCTAAACTTTAACAAAACCCTCATGACTATTTATCTCTCAGAGATAAGCAGATGTGTAAATGTCTCCTTAGTGCCAGCTGGACCCATTTCAGATTTTATCTCGATAGGGCTTAAACAGGCAGCAAGCACTGTCTGTTTATTACGGAGTTGTCAATGTAACTCCTTAAATGACTCTTATATAATATGCATCCCCAAACTGCTGGGCTCAATTAATTCTCATCATTCACTCATGAACCAGACATGCCACCTCTCTCTAAGGTGTCTGATGGAGAGCAAGACCATCTGCCAACGTCCCTTCCATACATTCTTCAGCACCTACGAAACCTGTGGTGCTCTCGGAGGACAGAGCATCATCCTGAAGGCTTGGAAATTCTAAGGGCTAATATGATTCAAATTAACTTCAGATTCATCTGTTATGGGGCCAAGGGCAATGTGAGAAAGATCAGAGTCTGACACATGCAGAGGGGCTCCTGACTCCCGTAGCTGCTGTGTTTCATTCTGGTGTTTAGGGTTCTGCTCTAAGGCCTTGGGACAGTAGAAAGAGCCTGGGCCTGGGTGTATTAGGACGAAAACAGGACTGAGACTTGAGAACTATGGGTTCTAATCTCACCTTTGTCAACAGCCAGAGTAAGTAAACATGATCAGATGTTTTCTTTCTAGCGTCAGTTTATGCCTCTGTAAAATAAATTTACTTACCATTTCTACGGCATTCAAATTATAAGAACCCCATGCCTTGTATTTTATAGAACTTCAAAGTATTCTGCGCTTCCATCTTTAGCCACAGCCACTGTGACCTTCACTTGGCATGGTCACGACGAGTCAATCTGGATGACTGTTTTCCCAGCTCCCTTCTGGTCTTGCATTTCCTGTTGACTGTGGTCAAAGGAATTATTCCCCTCAGACTTGTGACAATCCTTTGGCCTGGACACTGGTTTAAAGAAATAGAAACATGACATCCCTCTGGAGGCCGTGGAGGTCACTGTTTTCCTCCCAGATGGTCTTAAGTGTAAATTCAGTAATGTTAAAACAGTTCTCAGGATATTTAGATTCTCTTTACATTGAAAGATGTCTTTTTTCATGGACATGAAGACACTCAAAGCCAGGCATGGTGGCACATGCCTATAGTCCCAGCACTTGGGAGGCTGAGACAGGAGGATTGTTCGAGGACAGCCCCAGCAACGTAGCGAGGCCCTGTTTCAAAATAAAAATTAAAAAGTTAAAGGGCTAGGTGTGTAGCTCAGAGGTAGAATGCTCCTGGGCTCAATCCCCAGTATCAAAATAAATAAATAAGTAAATAAATAATAAAGACGACACTCAAGTGTTCCTCAAATGAAAGGCATAATCTCCTTCCCACTAACCTGGCTTGACAATCTCAAACTTCTAACCATCCCTCTTGTCAATTTTTCCTTCCTCAGTGGTCACAGAGGCATTAAAGACGCACCTCATTGACATAGAAAAGGGAAAGGAAAAAAATCACACTTCTAGAGTGCTTCTCTGAGCACTGATTTCAACCTTTATAGACTCTACACCACAGAAAAGTGAGGCCTGTTCTTATCCTATGCCCACTCCTAATCCACGAGTTGACCAGTAACCCTGAGTGGACTGAGTATTCGGTTCTGGCTGAGAGCACCCTGAAGCTCATTCTCTTAGAAGAAATTACCACAAAGTGATATCTGATTGGTGTGACCCTTTCGAGGTGGAGAGCTGATGAAGAGCTGAAGAGCTGATGAGGGCAAGGCCATTGGTTTCAGCCCCAGTTGTCTGGGGCCAGTTCATAGTGCTCTGTTTCCTGATTGGAGTTGATCTTGGCATATCATCTTTAAATGATGTACCAAGGCTCTCAATGGGAACTGGGATGGGGGATGGTTGGGGGGTCCTATGCCATTGTGTGAGGGACTGAAATAATCTCTTTGAGTGCTTAGACATTTTTCATTTAATCTTCATAACATATCTCTAAGGTAGAATTATTATTATTATTTTACAGAGAAGAAAACTGAGGCTCTGGGAGTCTAAGTAACTGGTCCAAAGGAGCAGGGAATAATCCAGGTCTCCTCTGACTCCAGTGTCTATTTCCCCAACACAACATGCAATTTAACAAATTCAAAAAGCTCATCTTTTTATATGAGCACAAAGATCCTCATATAAAAGATGCTCAAAGATGACCTAAAAGTGACCAGTAGCTGAGAACGAAGAAGAGAAATGACAGTAGTCAATGCTAAATAACCACTCTCATTTGTTATCAGTCCTTGAATTTTATTTTAGTCCATTTTTGAGATATATTTAATTATGCTCAGAAGAATTGTGAATAGGTAAGTTTGAAGTTAGCTTCCTTTTTTTTTTTTTTGTGGTACCAGGCATTGAACGCAGGGGCGTTCTACCTCCGCGCTACGCCCCCGGCCCTATTTTTTATACCTTATTTTGAAACCAGGTTTCACGAAATTGCGGAGGGCCTCACTAAGGAGAGAGAGAGAGAGAGAGAGAGAGAGAGAGAGAGAGCAAGAGCTGAGGCTGGCCGCGAACCCAGATCCTCCGGTCTCTGCCTCCCAAAGTACTGGGATTACAAGCGTGCACCACCACGCCCGGCTGAAGTTAGCTTTCTTTCTGAACATGATCCTGGCTAAATGTTCACTAAAATTTCATTCCTTAATAATATTTGGTCCAGGGGAGGGGAGGGAAAATTACTAAAGAAAAGACTTCCATTGATGTTATGTACATATGTGAGAATACCAATGCCAATCTCAATATTATGTATGGGGAAGGGGAGGGAGTGGAAGGAAGGGGGGAGAGAAACTCACCAAATGCTGTGTGCATGTATGTCACTATCACTCTGAACTACATTATGATGTGAGACTACAATGTGCCAATAAAAGTATATAAAAATATGATAAAATAATAATAATAATATTTGGAAGGTGCTGGAAACATCTCATCTGATTCTCCTGTGACTGTGTGGTTCCCACACTGCCAGGAAGTATCAAGGATTGATACTCTGGGGCTGGCTCACCCTGGCTCCAGCCCTGAGAGCAGACTATATCCATAAATCCCCAAATCTGCATTCAGTGATTCCACAGTGGCAGCTTGAAATTGGCTATCACGAGAGTATGACACCATGGAAACCAGTAAACTATACAAACCAGCCCCTGTCCCTGCTCCCTTGGGAGCTTGTAGCTAAACATTTACTCTTATAGCTCTGACTGTCATTCTTAATCATAGCTGTCTGGTAATTGAAGCTGAAAGCATTTCCAGACCATATTCCTAGTCTTCCTAGGAATATGATTCTATGATATGACTTCAGGTCAGCTGAAAACTGGCTCAAAGTCTATGATGTGCAAAATATCCCAGACTACTGACCCAGTATGAGCAAGTGTCTTATACTTTTCAGAGTTTTCCAGAAACCTGGAAGAGAACTTCTTTAAACTCCCTCCACTATCCCCAGGAAATATCAGGAATAATTATTCACTAGAGAATGTCAACTAAAAGGAGAGGGAAAGGGAGAAAGAGAAAGTACATCCACCAAGAGAGCCCTTTAAAATATCCTCCCCAAATTAATATTTCATGTAACATGGCAATGTAGTATTTCTTGCTCTTTATTCTTTTCCTTTTCTTTTCATTCTTTCTTTTCTTCTTCTTTTTTCATAAACAGAAAGCAGGTGGTATGGCGCATGCCTGTAATCCCAGTACTTGGGAGGCTGAGACAGGAGGATCACAGGTTTGAAAACAGCCTCAGCAACTTAGTGAGACTCTCAGCAACCTAATGAGATCCTGTTTCAAACAAACAAACAAACAAACAAACAAACAAACAAACAAACAAATAAATAAATAAATAGATAAAATGGGCTGAAGGTATAGCTCAGAGGTAGAACATCCCTGGTTTCAATCCCTAGCACCACATACACACAAAAAAGCAGGTGGCTTATAATGTCAGAGGCTCAATGAACTTTAATAGGTGTACTGGTATTAGAAAATGAGTGGGGAGGGGCTGATCTGGTCAAAGGCTCAGGATCTCCCAAGGGGACCTCTCTGGACTTTTATGTTCTATCTCGAAAAGTGCAGGTCCAGCCCTCATACGTGTCTGTTGGGGTGTAAAATGGTACAACCATTTTGGAAAATTGTGTGGCAGTTTGTAAGAATTTTATCCAAGAGTAATAAAGATTGCATGGTCCACACAAAGCACCTTTCTTCATATCCCCAAACTTGAAAGGTACTTTTTTTTTCTTGGTATATAACCAGTAACAGGATATTGTGGTATATTTTCATAGTGCATTAAAAGGAATGAATTGTTGGTGCACTGGATGGCATGGGTGTATTTCAAAAACAACAGCTGAGCCAAAGAAATGCAAAACAATATATAATTGAGGATTCCACTGAAATTCAAGAACAGGCAAAACTTATCTATGGTGATAGAAATCAGAAGCATGGCTGCTTCTGGCCTGGAGAGGGAAGGTTAGAGTCAGGGAGGAGTATGAGGAAACTGGGGTGATGGCAATGTTCTCCTTCTCCACTGGAGTCGCGGTTACACAGTTGTCAAAATGCACCAAATCGTCCACCGAAGATGCATGGGAGCCTCTTGTTAAATGCAAATCAGAATTCGATGGGCATGTACACATAGACACTTTTACATTTCGAATGTAAAGAGTCTATTGCAGTGCACGGCTCTCCTTGGTTCCACGAATCTCTGGCTCGCAGCCCTTCATGTAAGTGGATTTCACGATCCCACGACGTGGGTTCAGCCTCCCTCGCCGCGATGCCGCAAGTTGAAACGATGAGCCATCGCCCGCGGGTCATTTCCCTCTAGCTTCCCCGTTCCCATCACCGACACGGACGCACTCCTGGGCATCCCCGCCTGGACGGAGGAGAAAGTTAGGGAGGCAGGTTCAACTTTTCAACTTGACGGGAAGTTTCTCCTGGCGTCCAC
>PVJS01003252.1:0-77098 GCA_004027185.1 Glis glis
CGTGAGACCCGGTTTCAAAATAAAGTATAAAAAATAGGGCTGGGGGTGTAGCGTGGAGGTAGAATGCCCCTGGGTTCAATCCCCGGTACCGCAAAAAAAAAAAAAAAATCCATGGAGGAAACTACGAAATGGTGCAAAGCAGACACGTAGGTATTTTCCCCTCCCGTGGCAAGGGAGCTGGGTGTGTATCAGCTCCTGATGGATGGGGTGGGGCACTCATGCAAGGCACTTCAGGTCTTCCCTACTTGCTACAGCCTGGAGGGCTTCCCCTAGGCAGGGGAGGAGGCAGGGAAGGAAGGGCCCTCAGGCACACAGAGGTAGGTGAAGGAGCTGAAAGTTGGGGACTTCAAAGGACCCAAGGGATATGCCTGAACCACTGCTAAAAAGCAGTTACCAAATTCATAATGAGGTGGCCATTTGCGTATGTATCTGTTTAGTGTCACTCTACCTTATTAGACTACAAACTCCTTGAGGGCAGGACCCTTCCCTAACTTCCTCACAGCCAGATCTCCAGTGCCTCAACAGTGCCACAGTTGAACAATGAGATGTTCTACCAATATTTGTGCAATGAATGACCACAATATTTGTGCAATGAATGAATGCATGCATGCCCCAGGTAAGCATTTGTCTATGCAATGCACAATACCAACCAGATAACATGCCAGAATTTCATACAATTCAAGTTTCCAGAAATTATTATACAACTTGCCTTCAACTTGAATTCCTGTCTCAGATTATTTGATGTGAATTATCACCTGTGACCCACTGAGACCGCCCATTATAAGACCTTCTCATTAACGGTATAGTTTGGTCCAAGTAATATGGCAAGTTCTGGTTCTAGAATTTTAAACAGATGAAATTGATTGAGTAGGGCATTTGTAGGATATTCCCATATGACGGGGGCTGGTAAGCTACACACCAAATCCAATCCATAAGCTAAGAATGAGGGCTATCTTTTCAAATGGTTGAAAAAAATAAAAAGAGGATTTCATCCCACATAAAAATTGCATTAAATTTGAACTTCAGTGCCCATAAGTAAAGTTTGATTGGAACACAGCCATTGCCATGCGCGCGAGAATTGTGTACAGTGCTTTTCAACTATAATGGTAGAACCGAGTAGCTGTAACAGAAGAATTGGCCCTGCAGAAACCTAAATTACAGGCTCTGGCCCTATGCCAGGCAGCCAGGAACCCAACAGGGCAAATGATGTACTTCAAGGCCCCCATCCACACAAGCTGGGGAAACAGCCTCCTGTCCCTCTCCCACCCCATCCCAGCCAGCTCCTTGGCACAATCTCTTTCCAGTGGTCACAAGAATATCCCAGCTAGAGACTCTTCCATCTCCTCCCAACATCATCCCTGCATCTCCAAACAGTTTGCTGACCAGGAACACATAACCTTCTTTCTGACCAACGCATTTCATCAGATTTTCGTGGCTCGATGCACCTTCTTCTGTCAATAAAACACCACCAAACATCTATGACCACACACAGAGCTCTTATGAGATACATTTCCCATGAATATTGCTTAATCTAATAATTTCCCCTGTTTTAATACCATCAATTTCCCTCCTGATCAGTGCTACCCATCAGGAAGTATCTTCAGGTAATTAACATTTTTACATTTTTAATTATGAAATCTTTCCTGAGCTGGCAGGGTGTCACAGATTAGAAGCGCCAAGCATCAATGGTGCTGGGATCTAAGGGCTCCCGGAGACCTGGAAAATTAGTGTAGGTGGGTGTGAATTTGGGCCACTGGGCTGTACTACCCTCATCTGCAATAGACGGGGCCATCAGCACATAGTGCTGGGGCTCAGTACAAGTCATGCTTGGTGGCCAACTTTGCTCTAAAACTTTGATTCCAAAAGCAAATGTGACTTTTGCAAGGGCACCAGCAGTGGGTCTTTGGTTGGGGGGGGGCATTCTACCTTCAAGCTGCACCCCCAGCCCTTTTTATTTTTTGTTTTGAAACAGGGTCTTGCTAGGTTGCTGAGAGTCTCGCTATGTTGCTGAGGCTGTCCTAGAACCTGCAATCCTCCTGTCTCAGCCTCCCAAGTAGTAGGATTACAGGCATGCATCATCACATCTGTCCAGCAGTGGGTCTTTAAGGGGACTGAGCCAGCTAGC
Organism: Glis glis; assembly: GCA_004027185.1. Lineage (NCBI taxonomy): Eukaryota > Metazoa > Chordata > Mammalia > Rodentia > Gliridae > Glis > Glis glis. The sequence goes on from PVJS01003252.1 coordinate 2,126, forward strand.
TCCAGGTGCTCCCATGCAGGGCAGGGGACAGCACATATGTCCTTAGCTGCTTCAGCCTTATCAGCCAGGTGCCCATCTCACCTCTGTAATCATAAATGTGTTCCTCCCTCAGCTCCATTTTTCCCTTCCCTCACAGCCCTCCTTCCCCCACATTCCCTTGAAAACTTCAATTTAATTCCTTGCACATATCAAAAAAGACTTTGGAGCCAGGCGCAGTGGTGCATGCCTGTAATCCCAGTACTTGGGAGGCTGAGATGGGAGGATCAGAGGTTTGAGGCCAGCCTCAGCAACTTAGTGAGGCCCTGTTTCAAAATAAAAAAAAATAAATAGAGCTGTGGGTGTAGCTCAGAAGTAGACTACCCCTGAGTTCTACCCCCTCCAAAAAAAAAAAGAATGGGAAAAAAAGCAGGAGAGCAACGTGCACTGGCAACCCCACTTTGTAACTTCCTCCAGTGGTTTTTGGATGGTCCTCCTTGACCTGGTCTCACCCCGAGTCCACCTGGCCTTAGACCACGGAGGTTTTCATCAGCGCTCTGGGCTGAGTGCTCACCACACCGCCATGAATCGCAGGTGCAAGAGGATGCTTGCTGAGCTCAGAGAGGCTCCAAGTTTTGCCAAGACCACCTCCTATGGAGGGGTGGCCGTGGTCACACCATGCTGCCTTCGCTCCCTCTCAAGAGATGTGCCACATGCCCCACAAATGGGGTCCTCCAGCACTGTCTTTCCCTCTCGCTTTTCCCACACCTGTCATGTTACAACCCTTCTCTGCCCAAGCCGGTCCCTTCCTTCTTCTCCACCTTCGCTCCTAGTATTTTATTGACCCCCCCCCCAGAGCCCTTATGTGCATCCATAATGATCGAATGGCCATAATGACCATAATGATCAAAATCCCCGCCCAAGAGAAGTGGACGATGAGCTGAGAAGTACAAGTCTGCTCAGGGGAAAAGCTGTCTCTTACAGCAAGTGTCCATAAAACGAGACCGCTTCCTGCTAATGCCAATCATCTTCAGACTGAGCTGCTAGTTATGCCTGGGCTACACAGGCTGCCAGGCCAGCATACCCACTGGATCATGTGATGAGAAAAAAAGAAAAGAAAATTAAGTTGGTTTTGCCTGGTCTAATGCATCTCACCTGCTCAAGAGTCCGACTGGCTGCCCTGTGCAAGGGTGTGACTACTGGATGAGAATTACACTACAAGGCCATGTGTGTAACCCACGGCACAAAGATGGCTTGCTATAGGAAACAGAAGCAAAGCCAGGTGTGGTAATGCACACCTGAAATCCCACTACTTGGAAAGCTGAGACAGGAGGATTGCAAGTTTGAGACCAGCCTCAGCAACTTAGTGAGACCCTTAGCAAAATAAAAAATAAAGGGCTGGGGGTATAGCTCGGAGATAGAATGCCCCTGGGTTCAATCCCCAGTACAAGAAGAAAGAAAAAAGAGAGAAAGAGAAGGAGGAAGGGAGGGAGGGAGTAAGTAAGGGAGGGAGGGAGGGAGGGAGGGAGGGAGGAAGGAAGGAAGGAAGGAAGGGAGGGAGGGAGGGGAGAGCAGAGTCCTGGGCATCCAATAGGCTCCCCATAAGCGCACTGCATGGAGGAAAGCTCTGTAAAGTCAAGCATCATAAACATTTTCAAACATTTATTTCTAAACTCTTCATTCTTATGTCATGGTTGAGTTTTTTGGGTTTTGTTGTTGTTGTTTTTTTGTTTGTGTATGTATGTTAACAGGGATGGAACCCAGGGCCATTCTACCTCTGAGCTACACCCCCAGCCCTATTTTTTATTCCTTATTTTGAAACAGGGTCTCACTAAGTTGCAGAGGGCCTCACTAAGTAGCTGAGGCTGGCCACGAACCTGTGATCCTCCTGTCTCAGTCTCCCAAGTACTGGGATTATAAGCAAGCGCCACCATGCCCGGCCTACAGTGGTTGAGTTTCTGAGTTTGGGTATCAAGAAATACAACTGGTGAAGACATTGAAGAATCACCAGGAAACTTTCTGGCCGGCCTAGGACAGAGAAGTCTTGCTGATGCTTCCCCCAGGTAGGGAGGTGACCTCCCACGCAGTACAGCTTTGCAGGTATGGACAAAGTCCCCACTCCGTCAGCTGCTGGTATTTTCTGGTTGAAAGAGAGAAGAAAACTACCATGCACTCTCTTCCCCTGGACATAAGCTGTAAGTTTGTTTTTAACTTAAATTGCTAGACTAACAGATGTGTCAGGTGAAAAGCACCCAGCTACACAAATCATCGCCACTTTGTTTAATCCCGCAGTTTTCAGAAAATGTAGCAACCCCAGGCGCACATTAAAGATCCGTGAAGCCAACAGTCAGCTCTCCTGCAGTTGCTGTCTCCAGGGTATAAACCACTGGCCTTCTCCCTTTTCACCAGGGAAACTACCTTTTCTTTTGAGAAAAATTTTGCAAGAAACCATTAGAATCGCAAATGCGCACAGGCGGATGGCTTTCCCTTAATTAGTAGGTCACGGGGGCTACTTTACACAATGCCCACCTACATGCTGGAAAACAAGCAAGAAACAAGCCCAACAGCCGTCAACTTGATTCTGCTGATTATAAAGCCTTTTTACACAAGGGCTGAATTTCAGGCCGTGAAAAATATATGCGGTTAAGGTAAACAAAGCTACGTGAACAATACCTCCCTTCCTAAGAAGCAGCATTTAATCTGGTGTTTTAAAAGATGATACTTGCAAATATGGCTAAGCCTAGTATTCAATTCTGCCCAACTACTGGTGTGAAATTTTAATCAAAAAACTAGAGAGCTCATTCAAAAAAGAAATTAGTGAAAAAACTTTGGTCGTCTCTCATCACTGAAAACTGATTTAGTTATGCAAATTACTGCTATGAATATTAAACCACTGATGAAAGGTTCTTAATGAAGGGATCTTTTGTTTTGGAAATGCAAGGGTATATGCTTTAATTTCTTGCTAATTTACTGTTCTTTGATAATGTTCACATTTTCCCCAAAGTGGCTTTGCTGATGGGTTTAATACTGTGAATAGAACTACCGACCAACAATACTGGCTTTGACAGGCTTTCCCCTGTGTAACCATACATCGTGATTTGCAGCCCCTCATGCACAATTCTATTAGGGTGAATTTTGTCTACAGGGCTTTCCCTGAAATGAATTCTCATTTTAATGTTAGCCTCCTGCAGTTTTTAATTTTTAATCTGTAATATGAAATTGCAAATTTTACAAACATCATTTGAAAAAGCCACTAGGACAGAACCGAATGCCAAAGTTTACATATTGCCTAATTAGACTGTTATGAGAGGCAGCTTATCAATGTCACGCCAAAGATCATCAAAAAATCCAATTACTAATTTGAAAAACACATATATTTATAGGTTCATTTTGTTTCATTTGCATCCGGTTAGCTCAATAATTGTTTTAAAACTGTACTAAGGCTAATAATTTGGGCGTAGTGGTAATGTACCTGAACCGCCAGTGGCAGTGACTGCCCGAGCAAGGCCACTGGAAGAGACCCCCACCACAGGGAGCTCCTGTCCTCGGGCGCTCTGGAGAGAAATCTTTGGAAAGGAAAGGCCTCCCAGCACCGTAACAAGGAGGCCAGGTTCCAGTGGGTCAAGTGCGGTTCTGAGATAATTAAGAATGAGCAGGAAGGGAAAGCCAGAGGAGAGGAGGTGCACAAGGCCTCAGGGACAGGCGGGCAGGGAGACCTCTAGTGGGGGGAGCGCCAGTCCCAGACAGTCCAGAAAAACAAAACCATTTCTTTCTAACTTTGCCATTATGGAAAATGTCAACACATACAAAAGCAAAGAGTGCAGTGATGGGAACCCCAGGTCTCCAGGTTCCCAGCCTCCGTGTTTAGCAATTCGGGCTACCCTGCTTCCTCCCCCACCCCCAGCCCTGCCCTCCCACCCACATGGCCCTAGAACAAATCCTAGAGAAATACTGTATGTTCCACCTCTAGGTAGTCAGGCTACCTCTTGAAAAAGTCTTTAGAAGACTTAAACACAAAATATTATCACACCTAAAAAACTAGCAAAAATTCCTTTATATTTGATAGTCAATTGAAGTTCAGCTTTCTAATGGTCCGGTAAGCATCCGGAATGACTTTTTTACAATTTGAGTCAAGATGTAAAAAAAAGTTTCACATCATAATTGGCTGATATGTTTAAGTCTCTTGTAATTTCTAAGTCTCCCTCTCTCTCTCTCTCTCTCTCTCTCTCTCTATTCTCTCCTTATTTCTATCTTGATCTGCATCTTCAGTTTATTTATCAATTAAAGAAGCAGGTCATTTATCCTGTAGAATTCCCCCCAGTTTGGATTTTGCTGACTATGCTCCTTTAGGGTCCTCAGCTCGCGCCTCTGTCCCCGCATTTCTGGGAGTAGGATACTTCATACGTGAAGTGTATGTCCCCACCAAGAGTGACATAAAATAGGAATCGTTTTGTTTCTTATTTCCAAATGAACATTCAAGGTAAACACTAAAAATAATTCAAAAGAGCAAAAATGTAGTAGGACGCATGCTCCCAGATATATTACTGTTAGTATGTGCTGCGTTTTTCTTCTTTGAATTTTTTTTTCATAAAGCAGTATCTTGCACATTATTGTCTTAGAATTGTGTTTTTTGCTTAGCAAAATGCCAACTGCACCTCTTGTTAAAGGAGTAAATTCTTTTTAAGCTATTATCATGGTCTTTCTTTTTTTGTGTGTGGTACTGGGGATGGAACCCAGGAGCATTCTACCTCCGAGCTACACCCCCTGCCCTATTTTTTATTCTTTATTTTGAAACAGGGTCTCACTAAGTTGTGGAGGGCCTCACTAAGTAGCTGAGGCTGGCCACGAACCTGCGATCCTCCTGTCTCAGCCTCCCAAGTACTGGGATTACAAGCATGCGCCACCACACCCAGCTTATCATGGTCTTTCTAATGCTTCATCTTATTGGGGTAATGTTCCAAAGTAACCTAGATTTTGGGTACAGTTTCTGTACCAGACTCAAAATTTCGTATACATTTTGAACAGTAATTTCCTAATTTGCTTATCCCGCATCCCCAGCTTTTGAATTAATAAAATGAACCATTACTTCTGAATGTCAATGATGCTCTCGTACAAATTATAAGAAAATCGTGATCTAAGACTGGCAATTTCTGCTCATGTAAAATCCTAACACGGCCTTAAATGTGGGCAACCAAGGTTTTGGGGGACCTGGAGCTGTGGGTTGTGGCAGAGCCCTCCATGAGAATCCCCACAGTCCAGTCGCACAGTGAGATGCTCTCCGGCTTAGATTCAGCTCTTTTCCATTGAGCTCTCTGGCATAATTTCCTCCCTAGAGTAGGCCCTCCATGTCCAGTCTCAGAGCCCAGAAACTTGGAGAGTCACAAAGATTATGACAGGGGGCTTCCAAGCAGAGCCTGAGGGGGCTGTGGTTTAAGGGGGTGAGAGGGAAACTCCGTTTCTGGGGCGCCATCAGTCTGCTTGTGTGGGTTCTGTCTCTGCCTCATTTACCTCTTCTGGCTTCCCTGAGATGCAGGCTTTGCCCTTTCACAGGTGAGGAAATCGAGGTTCAGAGAGGCTGAGAAATAGGAATAGCCACACAGCCCATTGCAGAGCCAGCGCTCCAACCTGACCTGCCTCATCCAGAGCCTGTATCCTCTCCACTTCGTGTCAAATCTGAGTTTTAAGAAACCTGTGTCCCTTCTAAAGGAGCTGCCATTTCAAACCGGCTGGTCTGAGACCCCTCGGGTTTCCACTGAGAGATCAGGACCAGCCTGAGAGGTTAGAATGATGGGCCACACATCTCCTTTCTTTGGGGGACTTTGTAAGTGGCCAACCAAGGGCTAGATTCAGGTAGAAGTTAAAACGCTAGAACTCAAATAACAACTGTCTTTGCTAAGAAATCATCCAGTTCCCTGCACCTTTAATAGCCCCCATGGGTCTCTACTATGTCCATTTTAGGGAGGAGAAACTGGGCCCCATGTGGGCTGGGCAGCTGCCAAAGTGGGGGGCAGGGGTTGGAACGCATGCTGAATGCCTTGTTCTGCAAAGCAGCCCTGACCCAGGGACATTCTTGAGAGGAGACCAGCATCCTCAGATAACTAACTCATGCCCGGCTCCTCTGTGGGCCCTCCTGGGCTCCCCTCATCCAACCCGCTCTACCTGCAAAACTAAGCTCATTTGCACTTGGAGCCCGGCTGGGGAGCATGGCTGGGGAGCACGGCTGGGGAGCATGGCTGGGGAGCACGGCCTGTGGCTCTGGGAGGGAGGTCAGAGCTTGTCTAACATCCCGGGATGAGGCAGGAGGGCAGGGACAGCTCTCAGGCTGCTCAGGGCTGTCCCCCGTGGCCCAGCATGGTGCTGTGGGCAGTATGCACAGGGTGAAGTGCCCCTTCCCTCTCGGAGCCGAGAGCCCCAGTCAACCCGAGCAAGGCGCTCTTTGCTTTATTCATAGTATTCTGGTTTGCAGGTCAAGTAGGTATGTTTATGCACATTTAGGTCGATAGTCTATTATATAGAGAACAGACAAAAAATGCTGAGATATCTTTTGAGCCCTTTAATAAATTATAATCAAATAAATGTAAACTCATTCTGCCCTTTTTCTAGCCTCTCTTTTCCTTTTGTTTTCAATGAAATCTTGGGGACTCGAGCATTAGTGGAAGGAGTGGGGGGTCAGAGCCTCTGCCCCCCAGCAGGGAAGGCCGTGGGGAGTCGGCACAGGGGAAGCAGCAGGTGTGGGGAGGAGAAGGGGTTACCCATCCATTCCCTTCCCTCCTGCATCTTCCTTTCTTCTCCTTTTCTGGCTCATGCTCCTTCTTTTCCCCTAATAAACCTTTGGGGTGTGTCCAGCAAGCCAGCCTGGCTGCAGGTGAAGAAGATGGCTGAGAAAGATAGGTTGCAGCCAGAGCGTGCCAGCCCGAAGCACCACACCGTGCCAAAACTCAAGAACAGAGGGTTTGATTTCATTTTTTTTTTTTTGAGGAGGAGGGAGTATATTTAAAATGTATGGGGAGCAAATGTGACACACAAACAGTTCTGTTCTAAAAAGCTGCATCGCAAGTCGTGTCCCGGAAGAAAGACACGGTCTTGGAGGGGAGAGGAGGGGTGGGCAGCAGGAACTGGGGAGGCGGCCTCTGGCATCCTCCCGACCTGCAGCCCTGGTGGTGAGACCTGGTAGGGCAGGGCAGGGACCAGACAGAAGGCGGGCATGGAAGACTGAATGGAGAAAGGGCAAGACTTGGCAGCCAGCTGACAGGGTGGCGGTGAGCCCCTCCTGCAGGGAGGCTTCTGCCTCAGGGGATCTTGTAGAATCAGGTGGGGTGGCACCTGGGCGAAGGCTGGCACCTCGAACGGACACAGAGAAGACTCTGGAAGCAGCTCCCTGGGCTGAAGTTGTTGGGCTCAGTTGTGGACTTAAAGCCAGAGGTCCGACAAGTGGGAGGCTGCCAGGGACCTTTGGGGCCACCTGGACAACTGGCTTTGCCCATACTCCCGGGGTCTTCAGGGACCTCAGCGGTGTGATGGGGCTAGAAAGACTGGGCTGACGGGGGCAGCTTCCTATCCCTGACTCACTCCACCCCATTCAAAACACACCCAGCTTTTATTCATTTGAATGAAAGGCTTTACAAACGACCAAAAAGGTTGGCAGCCATAGCCAGATTTAACGATGGGAGACTGCGGTCCAGGAGGGCAATAACTGCCCGGGGCCCTGTGCCCCCTGCATCCTCACAGCTGGCTGGGAGTGATGCCGGAACACGCCGCAGGAGCTCCCGGCAGTGAGCTGGGAATGCAGGGAGCATTGTTTTTGCACATCTCTTTGGCAAGCGCAGTTTGTAGACCCACCATGCACCCATCGCTGCTCAGAGCTAACAGGGCCAGAGTGACACCACAAATCCAGGGCAGGAGCAATCACTAAAAATCATCAGCTGCAGAAAAGAAAAGAATATAGGCAGGCGTGGTGGCCCACACTTGTAATCCCAGTACTTGGGAGGCTCAGACAGGAGGATCGCAGGTTCGCAGCCAGCCTCAGCTACTTAGTGAGACCCTCTGCAAATTAGTGAGACCCAGTTTCAAATAAAGAATAAAAAATAGGGCTGGGGGTGTAGCTCGGAGGTAGAATGTCCCTGAGTTCAATCCCCAATACTGCGAAGAAAAAAAAGAAAAGTAAAGAATATGAAAGAGATGAGGCACATGATAATTAGGAAGGGGCTAAGCAGGATGATTCAGGAGAAGCGGGGCTTGTGGGACAGGCTCAGCCTCACTGGGCCTAGCTTCCTGCTTTGAAAACCTGTGGATCCCACAGGTGGCCCTCCCAGCAGGAGGTCACCTCTCAGAGGAGAGTCTCAGCCCCAGCCCTGCAGGCTGCTCTGTGTGGTCCACGGTGCCTCTCCAGGACCCAGAGACCGACCTTTATGAAGCTGGCAAAGTATTCACAGTGATTTACTGTTTGCCATTGAAACTAATAACTTTTGTTTTTAATAATGACGGTTTGCTGAGCTCTGGAAAGCCCAAGCCCGTGATTTAGCTGCTGTAAAAAAAAAAAATGCACAAGTAAACAGCTCCCCATCAGCTGCCTAAGAGCAATTTATAAAATCACTTTCTGTGTTTACAAAAACAATCGCCTTGGTAGACGCGTGGAGATGATGGAGAGAGAGCGCCGAGACAGCTACTTAACTTGAGCGGCCTCCCACGTGGTGAAGAGCCTGCCCGCGGCTGTTGGAGGCCTCCTGCCGCCCGCAGAGAAAAGGGGCTTCTACTTGGGGGAGTGGACTCCTGCACCCCTCTGTTCCACAGTGCTCCCTGGCTAGCAGCAGGGCCACCACTCACCTAATAGCCTGCTCCCTCATCCCACCTCATTAGCACACCCAGTACCCCAGCAATTAGGAGCAAGTCAGGGCTGGCCACCTTCCCAGGCAAGAGGAAGGCGGTGCAGCTTCTGAAATGCAAGGCCCTTTCTCTACGTGGGATGCTCTTGCTCACTGGGGGGCAGGGGGGGTGGCTGGCGACCTCTGCTTCTGACCTTTAAGTTTCAGAGCATGGGATAGGCCACAAAGGGGCATGCGACAAACTGGGGGCTGTGAGGCGGGTGGCTTCCAGACTCACTCCTGTGGCCATTTAACCACTCTTCTGGTTCTAAAGAAAATAGAAAGGAGGTGGCCAGTTAGCAAGACAAGAGACCGACGGAGAATATGAAAGATGACGCCTGTCATCTCTACACCCTAGTCTCTGCAGGCCTTCCTCCTTCAGAAATGGGCTCCCTCGACCCAGCCCAGATGGAAGGATTCGCTTAACCACTGGTCAGTCCTGCCTCTCCCCTTCCTGGCCCTTCCCCTTCCTCCTCTCTCCTCCTCCCTTGCTCCCTCTCTCTCTCTCCCTCTCTTTGTTCCTCCCAAGCTCAAGACAACTAGACTTTGTGTGTCCCCCAACGTGGCAGTGCTCTCTCCCCATGCCTCCTAGACACCAGCAAGAGGCATCTGTCTTGTCCTGCTGCACAGCTGGCCTTCCCCTCCTGTCCTGCACAGCCCCAGTCCTCACTCCTGTGGGACAGACTGCTGGAGCGGTGTGGCTTGCCCACCAGCGGCAGGAGATGCGATGAAATCCCAGCGGGTCCAAGGTCCACACGCCCAGAGTGGAGGCTCTGGGAGAAGAACACTGTAGTCCAGTTGGGAAGAAGAGTCATAAATAAACGGAAATGAATGACGGAGTCAGGGAGGAACTCAGAGGAAAGGACGCCAGCCAGTCATGAAGACGCGGGTGTCCGGGAAAAAAGAATTTGCAAAAATGCCATGAAGCCTGCAAATTTAAGAGCAGGCGGTAGACATGATCCTCTTAAGGATGGAGGGGCATTTCTGAACAGGTGAGGCTGCATAGAGTATATGCCTTCAGGCTCAAATTAGAAGCTTTGAAAGAAAAAAGTGATAACCTGGAGTTCATTAACATTAATATCATCTGCTCTGAGAGAGACACTGTCAAGAGAATAAGATGAGCCCCAGACAGAGTAAAAATATTTGCAAATTACATATGTAAGCCGGGCTCAGTGGTACACTCCTGTAGTCCCAGTACTTGGGAAACTGAGACAGGAGGAGCACAGGTTTGAAGCCAGCCTCAGAAACTTAGTGACACCTTCAGCAACTTAGCGAGACCCTGTTTCAAAAAATAAAAAGGGTTGGAGGTGTAGCTTGGTGGTAAAATGCCCCTGGATTCAATCACCAGATACACACACGCACACACACACACACACACACACACACACACACATCTGATAAAAGACTGGCATCCAAATTATATAAAGAACTCTTAATACTCAACAATTAAAAAATGAATAATCAATTAAAATAGACAAAAGGCTTAAACATACAGCTCGCCCAGAAAAGATTTGCAGTTGAAAAATAAGCATATGACAAGATGTTGAACATCATACTCCATTAAGGAATTGAAAAATTTAAACGACAATGAGCTGCTTTCCGCACCTATCAGATAGATAGCTAAAAGCCCAAACACTGGCCACACCAAGCACAGGCGAGGGATGGAGCAACCGGAACCTTCCCTTGTGGCCAAAGAGCATGCAGAGCGCATAGCTGCTTCACAGTGTGGCAGCTCCTTACAAAACTAAGCAAACACTAACCATGCAACGCAGCAACCACAGCATTTGACATTTCTTCAAATGTGACGACAAGCTACGTCCACTCAAAAGCCTGCCCATGGAAGTTTATAACCTCTTTATTTGTCATTGCCAAAACGTGGACGCAACCAAGATGTCCTTCACTGGGTAAATAGATAAACAAATTGTGTGACACCCGTACAGTGGAATATTAGTCAGTGATCAGAAAAGAAGTGAGCTATCAAATCATAGAAGGACGTGGAGGTGCCAGAGAGGTCTGTTGTTAAGTGAAGGTTACATACCATATGATTCCGTCCATATGACACCCTGGAAAAAGGCAGAAACATGGAAACTGCACGACGATGCGTGGTCGCCAGGGACTCGGGCTTGGGGAGGGAAGGGGAGGGTTGAGCAGGCAGAGCACAGAGGGTCCTTAGGGCAGGGAAACTATTGCCATGGTGGATACAGGCTGGCACGCATTTATCAAAGTCCATAGACTCTATGGCACAAAGACTGGGTCCTAAGGGCAAATGGGGGACTTCAGTTCATAGCAATATATCAATATTGGTTCATCAATTGTAACAAGTGTGCCATACCGAATGCAAGATGTTAATAATAGGGAAAACTGGGGAGGGTGTGTGTGTGTGCGCGCACACCCGTGTATGTACTACTGGGGATTGAACCCAGGGGTGTTCTAACTCTGAGCTACACCCCCAGCCTTAATTTATTTTTTATTTTGAAGCAGGATCTTGCTAAGTTGCTGAGGGTCTTGCTAAGTTACTGAGACTGGCCTCAAACCTGTGATCCTCTTGTTTCAGCCTCCCAAGTACTAGGATGACAGGTATGCACCACCACACCTGGCTGGGAGGGGGCATCAGAGGGATATGTGGGAGCTCTCTACACTTTCTGTTCAATTTTTCTGCAACCCTGTAACTGCTTATGAAAATAAAGTCTATTAATATTTTTTAAAGATAGGCATGAGAACAGAAATAGAATTCAAGATATGGAGATGCAGGCTTGAGTTTAACAGTGATTTTTAAAAGATAAAAAAACTGCAAACTTCTCCTAATGGGAGGGTCAGGCTCTGCTAAGGAATGTCAAAATCCTCTAGGGGGCACCAGTGAAGAACCTCAAATTAGAAAGACTAGGGTTTTTTAATAAAAAAAAAAGGAGAGTCATCTCCAAGAATGAGACTTCCATCATTCAAGACCAATATGGAAACTGGAAAGGTTATAAAAGGTATTAATGAGGGCGAGAGTGGCAGAGAGGTGTGTGAGTATGTGTGTGTGTGTGTGTGTGTGTGTGTGTGTGTGTGTGTGTATGTGCGCACCCCCATGGAAGTGCACCTTCAAAAATGCTTCTGACTCCACAACACTATTGAGAGAACTAATAATAAGTTAAGGGAGATTCCATGTTTGGGGAATGAAAACTGAATTCTATAAGATGTCAGTTCACCCCAAATTATCTATAAATTCAATGTAGTCCCAATCAAGCCCCAGCAGGGTCGATTTTATAGAAATTGGCATGCTGATTCTAAAATGTATATAGAAATGCAAAAGGTCTAGAATAACCCAGTCTATCTTGATAAAAAAATGAGCCTGGGTCTGGGGTGTGGCTCAGTGGTAGGGCACTTGCCTAGCATGCACAAGGCCCTGGGTTCAATCCCCAGCACTCCCCCCCAAAATAACAATAATCCTGAAAGACAAGCATTACCGGAAATCAAGACCTGTTATAAAGTAATGATGAGTAAGATAGTTTGGCTCTGGCCAAAAAGAGAGAAATTGACTGATGAGGCACAGCAGACAGACCCCAAACAAAACAAAATGTGTATACATAATTCTATAGTAAATATATTATATAATATATATATCTATGTAATTTACACTATTATTTTATTTATTATATAAATATGTACAATGTATAATACTTAGGACAAAGATGACATAGTACAGAGGAGAAAGAAGGGTCAATCAGATGTCCACTTGGAAAACATATGTGTATATGTATATGTGTATATACATATCCCTACTTCACACCACTCACAAGAACCAATGCTGGACAGAGTGCAGACTGAGATGAAATAAATCTTTTAAAAGAACATTTTTGTGACCTTAGAAGAGTTCTTAAATAGGACTAAAAAAGTGATATCAAGAAAAATTAATAGACTATGTAACAATTACAGTTAAAATAAAGAACACCATTAAGAGAATAAAAAGCCAACCTATGGAGAAGAAGATTATATGTGTGTGTGTGTGTGTGTGTGTGTGTATGTGTGTGTGTGTGTGTCTATATATATATGTGTGTATGCATATATATCTTTATATATCACGAAGTATTGGCAATTTGAATATATTTTAAATGCAAACTAATAAGAAAAATAACTCAATAGAAAACTGAGCTAAGGACTTGACAGAGACTTTACAAAAGAGAACAGCCAAAGGCCACTAAACCTGTGACAATGTGCTGACTGTCATCAGACAACAGGGAGATGTGCTGAAACTACAGGATGGTGATGCTCATTGGGCTGGCTCACCTGGGACCTGTCACGTGCAGGTGAGGGTTTAAGGTCATAAAGAATCTCAGTGGGATTGGCTTGATCACTTTGGGAAACTCTTCAACAGTATCTACTGAAGGTTAGCATGCCCCTGAGGCTTAGCAATTGCACTCCTAGGTCTATTCCCAGGAGAAATGAGTATACGCACGTACCAAAACACATGTACAAGAATGCTCAGAGCTTATAGCAAGGCCCCTAGTAGCCTCCAGGTGGAAATTGCCCAAAAGCCTTTGACAGATGGATAAAGAAGGACACATGGCCGCACAATGAGAATGGAGCACATCTGGTTACAGGGGACAATCAAGAGAGGAGGGACTACCTGGGGACCTGGGGACATGGGGACCTGGAGATGAGCAAAATGGTGTTCTCAACTCTCCCTAAGGTTCAGGGGCTCTTGGTTTCATTCATTCACTTCAAACTCTCAATTCTTCCCATGAGAAATGTTGGTGAACTGGACACAACAGTTTTCCCTCCTCTACTTTGATACTTGAGATGATGATGATGTCTGTCCAGCTGTGTGGGTGCTCCTTTACCACCTACCTTCCCAGATGGCATGCTGGCTGCCTGCTCCCTGTGCCGCAGGACAGCTCACCCGTGACTCACAAAGAGCGGATGCCAACTGGTGAAGTCACGCGCCTGGGTTTGGACCCACCTGCCTGCCCTGTGCCAGCATTTCCTCATCTGTAAAACCATCCGCCACTGAGACTTTTGCAGGATAGAATCCACCTGGATGGCTCCTGATCCTGGCTAAACCCTGAAGAGAAGTTTTCATGAAATCAAAGACTCTAACTAATTTGGCCTGGGGTAGGGTCCAACATTGGAGTAAAGCTTCCCAGGGGTTCTAATGTGATTGCAGGATTGGGGGACACAGATCTGCATGGAACTTAGCACATGGGTGGTGTACAGAGAGCACGCCATCTAGGCTGTACCGCGGCTATCATTATCATTACACTGTACTGTCATCCCATCCATTCGTCCATTCAAGTGGCTCTCCACAGATGTCAGCAACGGGTAATGGAAAAAGCTAGGAGAAACTCTCTTCCTTTCATACCCACCACGGAACATCGAAAGTTATGGGGACGGCCATGGAAAACAGCAGACATTTGATGAAGAGGGAAAACAGGCAAAACTTCCTGCAGACAGCACCCACAGGGTCTGCTTAATTCCAACTCACACACGCCGTGGTCTCAGCTGTGGCAAGTGGAACAAAACCTCCAACTGCCAGAGAGGGGGTGGGAGCAGGTCCCTATCACAGCATGTGAACCCTCCACCAGGACTACCGTCAGCACCCCAGCACAGTTTTCCCCTGGTCTCAGGCACCCAGATCCAGAGAACTTCCCAGTCACCCCAGGCCCTTCCCACCCACCTTCCACTGTAGGAAAAACGTGCTAGCAGGTTTTCGGTCCTCTGCAGCTGGCTTCTCCTCCTCAGTACAGTGTGTGTGGGGCTCACATGGGCGGTTCCTCGTGGACACAGGTGGCTCCTTCTGTGTGGCATCCCACAGTCTGCTGTTGGCCAATAGAGGAGAGTTTCTTGTATTTGGCTATTACAGACTTGCCGCCTGCTATAGCTGAGCTCTGGAATGTTTCCCCAGCGGTTCACGTGTTCAAGCTTACTACTACTGTGAGGTGGTGGGACCTTCAAGAGCCTCCAGGGATAACAAACCCTCAGGTGCCCAAGTCTCTCACATAAAATGAGGCAGTGTTTGCATGTGGTCTGTTCACTTCCTCCCACATGTTTTAAGTCATCTCTAGATTACTTACAATACCACATGCTATGTAAATGGTGCATAAAGAGCTGTTATGTGTCCTTTCTAAGATGGGAGTCAGGGCAGGTGTGAGAGGCGCCTGCCTCGGGCACAGCTTTAAGGAGGCTGGATGCTCCAGTTGCAAGGGAAGAGTCGGCCTGAGAGTGAGTGCTTCCTTGAATTCTGCATCTCAGGTACGTCCCTCGCCTCACCCTGGGCCCGGAGGTGCTGGTGCTGGTGCTGGAATAACTGTAGTGTCTGGGGAGCAGGGTGGCGGGAGAGACTGGGAAGGACCAGCAGGGCGCTTCACACAGGACGGGCTTCGGTGGGGACTGTAGCTGTGCTAACCGCTCCCAGGCCTTACGCTTTTGAGAACAGACTCCAACACCCTGCTATCTCTCCCGGCACCACCTGCCTTCAGAGTTTAAAGAGTACCTCCAGCAGCAAAAACTAAACCCTAAAAATGGGGTTCGTCCCTTCGGTACCCCAGGGTGGCATCCCAGGGTGGTGATTGCTAAGCTGATCCCGCGCTTGGCCTCTAGATGGCGGCAACACCCCGAGTCCACGGCGGAGGCCACGTGGAGCCTCGGATCCGCACCCCAAGAGCGCGCTCCCGCCGGCCTTTCGCCCAGGGACCCCCCAACTCTTCAGCACAGGCCCCGACACACCGACGATAAGATCCTCAAACGCGGACACGTCGTAAATTGGGCGGACATGTCTTAGATTCCCAAAGTAATCAATTTATACTTTTGTAGGCTAAAGTGGCCGGTTACTATTATTAGTCATCTACCTAAGTCGCTCAACATTGCGATACCGACCCGCAGGGTTCAAGAGACAATTAAAAGCATTTGTCCCACAATGTTCTGGAACAAACTGCACGCCCCTTCGTTCAGAGCTCTGAGCCGATCGTGGTTTGCATTGCCAAGATCTTATTTCTGCAGCACTGCAGCTCGGGTTGAGTGCCCAGGGGGACGCGTGGTCCCGGGACTCGCGGGAGACAGGGGGTCGGGTCTCCGGCTCCGCCCTGGGTCAGCACGCCCCGGGAAAGCGCAACGACTTCGGGCGCACACGCCAGGTGCATCGTGGATGGAACCGTCTTCCTGGTGCTGTAGCTTCAGCGCCACAGCTGGTAGGAGCGCGGAGGTCGGCGCGGGTCTCAGAGCTGGTGTGCGCCTGCGCGGCGCGGCGCGTTCCAGCACCCGGGAGCCCGGAGTATCCACCGGAGGGCGCAGTGGCCCTGCGAGGACACCAGGTGGCGCTGCCGCCCCGGCATCGCGTTCCTGGGTCGCTGGGTCCACGGAGATGGGTGTTGCAGGAGAAAATGAGGTGTTGCCTGACACGGAGTTGATCTGACTGTGGGGACGCACCAGGACTGACCCTAAACGAGGAGGATAGGACGGTGGGAGGCCAGGACACAGGACTTGCCTGGGGAGGAAGGAGGCGGGACTCGGCTTGCTCCTGGAGGCTTAACGTGTTTGCCAGCAGCCCAGGTGTCGCAACTTGGCCACCTTACCTGCCTCTCCACCTCCCGCCAAAGGCATCCGGTTTTTAATGGCCTCAAAGCTTGGAACACGTATTTTAAACTTTTCTCGTGGGAAAGTTTAAACATACAGAAGTAGGAAGAGTAAAAAAAATGGACCCCCATGTACTCCCCACACAGCTTCTGATATCCGTGACTCTCCGGTGTCTACACCCCCAGAACACGTCAGCAGGCACAATTCCCCACTCCCACCGTGTCATGTTAAAGCAAACCCGAGACAGCATATCTCTTCCTCCATAAAAACTCCAGGGTGCATCCCCAGCAGATAAGGACTCCTCTTAATATTATAATACCATTGTTGCTCTAATACTACTGCTTTACACAAAAATGCTTCCTGAATATCGTCAAATATTCAACCTGCCTCCAAATTTCTCCAACTGCCTCATAACAGTGTTAACAATCCGTTTTTCCAAATAAGGCCCATAAAATGCATTTGGTTGATTTTAAATATTGTTTGAATTAGAATAAAAATTTACACATAGAAAACAGATTGGAACTGTGTAGTTCTAAGACTTTTGGCAAATGTAAATACTTTGTGTGATTAAGAGACCACAAAAAGTTTCCATCACCCCTGAACATCCCTCCCCCGGTCAACCTGCCCACCTACCCAGGCAGAGGAAACCACTGATGTCATGCCAGCTATCACAGAGGACTTCCGCCTGTTCTAGATGTTCACAGAAAAGGAATCAAACAATATGGACTTTTCACCTTTGCCTTCTTTATTAAGATTCACCCACAGCATCGCATATACCAATATTTTATTCGTCCGTTATGTTTCACTGTATGAATATAACACAATTTACATTGATATATTCTGCTAGGAAATACCCCGCTGATGGACATCAGGATCATTCCTAGGCTTTGGCTATAATGAATAAAGCTGCTTATACCAGTCTTTTTTTTTTTTTTTTTTTTTTTTTGCAGTACCAGGGATTGAACCCAGAGGCGTTCTACCTCTGAGCTACACCCCCGGCCCTATTTTATATACTTTATTTTGAAACCGGGTCTTGCGAAGTTGTGGAGGGCCTCACTAAGTAGCTGAGGCTGGCCGTGAACCCAGATCCTCTGGTCTCCGCCTCCCAAGTACTGGGATTACAAGCGTGCGCCACCACGCCTGGCATATACCAGTCTTTTAATGGCAATATACTTTCACTTCTCTTTGGCAAATGCCTGATAGTGAATTTGCTGCATCATAAGAAAGATATATCTTTTGGTTTTTGTTGATTTTGATTTTGGTACTTTGGATTGGACCCAGGGGCCTTCTACCTCTAAGCTATACCCTCAGCCCTTTGAGTTTTTTTGACTTGGAACAGGGTCTTGCTAAGTTGCTGAGGTTGGCCTCAAACCTCTGATCCTCCTGTCTCAGCCTCCCAAGTACTGGAATTACATGTGTGTGCTACCACACCCAGCAAGAAAGATGTATCTTTATTAGCAGCTGCCTAAAGGTCTTGCAACGGGGTTGCATTGGGTATATTCCTACCAGCAAAGCCCAAGAATTCCACTTGCTCTGCATCCTCCCCAATATTTGCGTTCTACCTCTTTTTAATTTGAGCTGTTCAGGTGGGTGAGTGACTATATCTCATGGTGAGTTTAAATTGCATTTCCCTGATGTGTTGTAAATGAGTTCTCTCCATTTTTATTTATCTGAAAATGCTAATTTCACCCTCGTTTTAACAAGATCTTTTCTTGTGACTAGAGATCTAAGGGGGCAGATTTTTCCTTCCATGGCTGTTCCCTGCAGTCTCCCTGGGAAGTCTTTCCGTGGACTTGGAGAGCCCAGCCCTTGGCTAAGGACTCACAGTCACCCTGGTGACGAGCTCCGCCTGCCCCTTTCTCTGTGCAGCTTCCTCCTTCCAGTACCATGCCCCCCATGTCCATCTTTCTCAGCACCCCCAAACTCCTGTGCCCACCTCTCAGTGCAGTGAGATCTCTCCTCACCTCTTGGTCTCACTTCCCAGTACTCAAACCAAAATGGGGCCACCTGGAGCTCACAGCACATGCTTCCCTTCTCTCAAGAATGCTGGCCTTGCACCAACCAAGGAAGAATACCCAAAGTTATCTACCTTGTGTGTTGGATCCAGTTTTAAAGTTGTTTGCAGTGGGAGAAATAAGTCTGAAATCAGATACTCCACCCTGACTGAAGTCCAAGTTCTTCTGATCTGTTGTATAAAAATGCAAGTTCCCTTACCATCCTATTGTATTTCTTCTCCTCCCTTGCAGTATATTGAAAAGATTGTGTTTTTGTTTTTCTCTCTTTTCTTTTTTTTCTTTTCTCCTGTAGAGTAACCCATGTTCTGGATTTTGCTTACCACACCCCAGTAGAGATAACTGGCTTCCCGTCCCCCACATTTCCTGGGAGCTGGCAGTTCCATCCAAAGGCTGGATCCAATGCAGACTGATTTCTCTTCCACACCACGGGGTAGGAGGGATGGAGGTGTAGACTTCCCTCAGGCTGCAGGGAACCGGCATCTGTGTGTGATGGGAGCAGCCTTTGGTGTATGAGCTTGCCTGGGCTTACTTGTTCAGTAAGGATTTGCATAGTTATAATAATCTATGTCAGTTTTCCTTCTCTGTTCATTTATTGAACATGTCTGTAAAGAGAAGCTCCCCATAATCAGCCGTGTGGGTGCACTGAGGTACAGTTCTTAGGGAGACACAGAGGAAAGCTGGCCCCTCCTGTGTTGCCAGAGGAGTGGTCCAAAGGTGTCCAACTGCTACTTTTCATTCTCTCTTTTTTTTTCTTCTTCCTTCCTTCCTTTTCTTCATCATTGTCAACTTGAAGAATATAAACATGTCGATGTGTTTCAGTTCACATGGGTTATTATCATTACTGAAGATCAAGTGTCCCAGCTTTGGACAGAGGAAGCCACTTCTTGTTGGGCCCCGTGTCCTTAGACGAGCTCCCAGGAGCTTTGGAGAACAGCCTTGCTCTTTGGTGTCACCAAGGGTTCGCGAGTCATCCTGCACATTTTCTACCCCATATCTGGAATCTTCCATCTGTATAGAGAAACTTAGCTCCTCTAGTAGAAAATAGTATTTCAAGACCATAATCTAGGAGGTAGGAGACTCCTAACTACTGGATAAACTCAAGGTCTCTTCAGTGAATGTATCAGGTGCTAGCTTTTTGTTGTTGTAATGAATCCTTGACACAGGCAAATTATGAAGAAGAAGCTGACTTCTTGGGTTGGGAGGTTGAAGGACCTGGCGTCTGTGTCCGCTCAGGTCTGGTGAAGACTCATGGTGAATGATGGTGGAGCCTGTAGTAGAGCAAGAAGTGATTCTACTCTCAGCCTGGAGCGCTTTTTTTTTTTTTTTTTTTTTTTTGGTACTGGGGATTGAATCCAGGGGCATTGTACCTCTGAGCTACACTCCTAACCCTATTTTATTTTTATTTTGAAACAGGATCTCGCTGTCCTCGAACCTATGATCCTCCTGCCTCAGCCTCCCAAGCACTGGGTTTACAAGTGTACGCCACCACGCTGGGTATGGCTCCCTTTTTACAGCAACACCTTAGAGAACTCAGAGGTCACAGAGAGCTACCTCACACCCTCAGTCACCTAAGGACCTCATGCTACCATAGATTCCAAAAGTCGTGTTACCACCCCTGGCGGGGAGGCACAGGACCCATGCAGGGAACGGTAGAGTAGCCAAGTGTGCAACTGAGGCAGGCGTAGCCTTGTGTGCAGTTGTGGGGCAGAGGAAGTGCAGAGGGGGCACTGAGTTTTTGTTTGTTTGTTTGTTTGTTTTGTTTTGTTTTTGTGGTACTGGGAATTGAACACAGGGGCATTCTACCTCCAAGCTACATCCCCAGTCCTATTTTATTATTATTTTGAAATAGGGTCTCCCTAGGTTGATAAGAGTCTCACTACTTGCTGAGGCTGTTGTCAAACCTGTAATCCTCCTGTCTCCACCTCCCAAGTACTGGGTTTACAAGCTTAGTTCACTATGACCGGCTTTTTTGTTGTTGTTATTTGTTTGTTTTTCTGAAAAGGGGAGGTAAGCCAGTAAGTCTGGGAATCTATGACTAGACCCTGCCTCTTAAAGGTTCCACGCCCTCCCAGCGCCACTACTCTGGGGACCATGGACTTTAGAAGGATACAAGCCATAATTGAGCCCTGGCGTCCGGAAATAAGCGTTTTCTCTTCCGTTTTAAAAGAATCACACACCGTGAGCTCCTACTGACGTCCCCAGTTAGAAATGTGCTCGGTGCAATAACTAGTAGACTGCATTGGTTGACGTTTGATTGCTGACAGTGCTGGACCTCCCCTCGCCCCTCCCGCACCCTACCCCACATCTGGGCTGCTGAAAAGGAAGCCAGAGGCTTCCTCCTTTGGCGCCAGCGGGAGATTCAAACCGCGGCAGCCCCGCCCACAGCTCTGGCCCCGCCCACCCCGGCCTCCAGCTGGCCCCCTTCCGGGTGTCTCCAGTCCTAGAGGAGAGCACTCTATTATGAGCCTGATACACCTTTCCTACCTCCTGGCTGGTATGTGGCCTCCTGTCTCTACATACAAACCAAACCTGGCGAGGAATCCCCTTTCTATTTTACATGGGAGTCATAGAGCCAACATTTTATTTTATATTTATATTCTTTTGGGGGGGTTGGAAAACTCTTACTAATGACTTATTTACTTTTTCTTATTATAAGATATAGGTTCAGAATAATGATACTGGTGTTGCTACCAGTTATTGAAAACTGCTTCATATAAATGTTCAGGTCGTTTTATACTTAGGGAACGTCTATCTAAGGATGTACCATCAAATTGTTGTACTTTATTTATTTATTGCGGTACTGGGGATTGAACCCAGGGGCATTCTACTTCCGAGCTACACCCCCAGCCCTATTTTTTTATTCTTTATTTTGAAACAGGGTCTCACTAAGTTGCGGAGGGCCTCACTAAGTAGCTGAGGCTGGCCGCGAACCTGCAATCCTCCTGTCTCAGCCTCCTAAGTACTGGGATTACAAGCATTTGCCACCATGCCCAGCTCAAATTGTTGTATTTTAAATGACTTTATTTTGCTTTATGTGGCTATGCTGCTGTCTGGTACACAATTTTATTTTAATTTCTTCTTTTAAGAGGCTTTTTAAAAAATGTAATTGGTTTTATATTTTTATAAATATTCGTGTGGTTTGAAAGTCAAGTCTGCCAAAGAAGATAGATTCAGGGAAATTTAACTTCTATTCCTGTTCTCTCCCCTCCGTTTTTATATCATGTGGTTTAGCTTTCCACTGCTTCTTTTGAATAAACGCCCACTTTTAGATAAACATAACATGGTCTATACAACCTTTTCTACTGTACCTTTTGCATTTGATAACAGTCACTCCATGGCAGTATACGGAAATATTGAAATCCTTTGGTTGTGATAGATTGGTAGGTTGATTGTTGGTAGACGAATTAAGACCACAAAAAATTACGGACTCAATTAGTCTGGTACCAGTTCTGTTACACTGTTTAAGATAAAGAAATATAAACATGCAGCCTGTCACTATGTCGTGTCTGTGCTTGGTCCTTTTTGTATAACTGACATATAAGAGTGTTTGTATTTATGATTACGCTTATACTAAAGGCTTTCTCTATCACCCTGATCCCTTGTTTTGAAGTTTATTGGTCCCTAAGTTACCTAAAAATCTTCTCTCTCACATTTCGTTTGAAGTAACATTCTTTTCCTCCGGGTTGATACTGATGAGCCATCAGGCCGCATAGATGTTTCCCATACATTCCCTTCATCCGCCCGCTGTCCACTGGGTTACGTCCACATGATCAGAGCCTGTACCCTGTGCATCCCGCTCTGTTTTGGTCTGAGTTCTGCACGTGCGTGTGCTGTGGGTCCTCAGCATCGCTCCTATTCAGTCCTGCGATTATCCCACGTTTGATCTCCAGTGGTCCCACAAGTAAGGATGGGGGAATCACCACTGCGGAGTTCTTGCAAGCTCACAATTGTTTTTCTGCAGTC
The DNA here is from genome assembly GCA_004027185.1 of Glis glis. NCBI lineage: Eukaryota > Metazoa > Chordata > Mammalia > Rodentia > Gliridae > Glis > Glis glis. The sequence goes on from PVJS01003252.1 coordinate 24,492, forward strand.
CGTGTACCCGGAGGTCTCTTTGTGGACATCTATTTCTGCTCTGCGTTCGCTGTTTTCTGGGGGAAGCTACTCTGTCCTCTCTTCGCTCTCTTGTTATGATATGTGTATAAAACACCCCAGTGCCCTCTTTTCCCTATCACTTATGTGAGGGGCTTTTCCTATGGTATTAAAATGGGTTGGGCCAGAAGGCCCTTTTAGCTTCAGAATTCTAGTGGCCTTTATTCCATTTTTAGCAAGAAGTGTTCAAAAACAACCGATACTTTCTTTAAGTTGCCCGATTCCCCCTCTGACTTATCAACAGACCCTCTCTCACCCTTGGCCCTGCTGTTTCTGTCCTGCTCAGTTTAGATTTCTCCCCCAGGTGGGGTCAGAATGCTTGGGCACATCAGTGGGCTATTGTAGAGCAAATTCCCAAACCTTGCAAGTCATTAGCTTTTCTCTTCTTTTTTTTCTTTGCAGTACTGGGGATTGAACCCAGGGGCATTCTACCTCCGAGCTAGACCTCTGATCCTATTTTTTATTCTTTATTTTTGAAACAGGGTCTCACTAAGTTGTGGAGGGCCTCACTAAGTAGCTGAGGTTGGCCAAGAACCCGGATCCTCCTGTCTCAGCCTCCCAAGTACTGGGATCACAAGAGTGCACCACCACGCCTGGCCAGTCATTAGCTTTTCAACACACCACGAAACAAATTTTCTCTGTAATAGGACATATGTAAAGGATACTTTTACATTTGCAGAAGAGAAATTGGTGCCAAGGAAAATAGCCTTTCTCTATGGAAAAAATGGCTGGCGCTTCAAAGGTAAAATATTATTTGGGACAATGAGACATCTTCCCTAAAATCTCCTCATAACCACATGAAATTAAACATTGACTGTGTCTAAAGATCTAATTGAAGTAAAAAAAGATTATAATATAGAAGCTTGAATGAACTAAGTGCTAAAGTGTTAATCATGATTGTCAAAACTCTGTGCTCAAGCAATACAAACATCTAAACTCACACTCACGAATCTTTCTCTTTACTTTGTAAGGATCAGATCCTTAAAGAGGTTTCTAAGATCTCCTTTCCAGAAGTGCTTCAATAATGAGGCGCCCTCACCCCCGGGGAGGGGATCTATAAGTGCTCCATACCGGGGCCCTCCAGCCTTGAGAACCCAAGATTTATAGAATGATGGCCTTGGGAGTTTCAAGCTTCTAGCCATCCAAACTGTTAGCAATGGAAAGAATGATCTTTTAGGTTAGATTGATTATATATTTAGTTAACTTCTCACCTGCCATTTACACCCAGAGCTCACCATGCTCTCCTAACGGATTTGTCTTCTGTTTCAGTTGCCCTTTGAGCAGGGATTCCACCCATCATCTTTTTTTGTTTGTTTTTTTTTTTTTTTGCGGTACTGGGGATTGAACCCAGGGGCATTCTACCTCCGAGTTACACCCCCAGCCCTATTTTTTGTTCTTTATTTTGAAACAGGGACTCACTAAATTGCGGAGGCCTCAAGTAGCTGAGGCTGGCCGCGAACCTGGATCCTCCGGTCTCAGCCTCCCAAGTACTGGGATTACAAGCGTGCGCCACCACGCCCGGCCCACCCATTGTCTTTTGAGTGTCTCTTCGTGCCCGTGGAGCCCAGTGCTGTAATTTACTGCTATGTGCCAGTCTCCCCAGCTATTCTCTGGGTTCCAGCGCTTCCTGCACAGGAATCAAGGTGCACACCAGCATCCTCTTCAGACTTATCTTACTTAACTATTTTTCTACTTTGGACTCAAGCGACCCTCTCTGGGAAGTTTGCTATTGGCTTAGGGTCATCTCTGAAGACAGCTTTTAGGTCCCATTCCTCCCCTCCCCTTCTTCTCCCCAAATGTGTTAGTCACACGTGGAATTTACTTAAACAGCCGGATTCTTTTCAATCCTTACACATGTCCTCCCAAGGAATCCAATACAGTGGGGCTTTCTATATATTTTTTTTTGGCCTAATAACTGATTTTTCCCCTTTGTTCTGCAAAGACTTTTATATTTATTAAGGAAATCAATAAGAGGGTCTTTAACTTACGGATGAATAATAAGACAATAACACAAAAAGACTATCAGCCAAAAGACTATAAAATGAAAGGTTTAAACACTTAGGGGAAAGTTTTCAAACTTAATAGTAATTTTAAAATTCAAATTGAAACAATATTCCATCCTAGGTTTATCAGAATAGCAGAGAATTTAAAATGCTAATGAAAAATGGTATAAAACAGGCATTCTCAAACACTGAACAGGGTGGATAAATTGTTACAACACTTTTGAAAAGAAAGCAGTTTGCTGATCGAAGCAAATTTGGGGAGGTATATACCTACAACATAGTCTGTAATAGCAAAATGAAATTGTTTCTTAAAATGTGTACCATAGCATTATTTGTAATAAAAATAGAAAAAAAAATGCTCAAGCAGGAGGAAATGGAGTTACTAAATTGATAGTCACCAAAAGTGAATGAGAAAATGCTTATATAATACTAAATGAAGGTATAAGAAATTTAGAGAGAGTGTGTGTGTGTGTGTGTGTGTGTGTGTGTGTGTAGTACTTCCAATGTAAAATAAACATTACACATACGAAAGCATGATTCTATGTTTTGTGCATCTCTGATGATGTTATCTTCCTTCTTCATTTGTATGATTTCCAAGTATTCTATAATGGAAACATTTAGTATTTGCTTCCTAAGTTTAAAAAAAATGTTTCTCTAAACTTCATGCTTTTCAATGCCATGTTTTGTTTCAGTTTTTTTTTTTTCTAAGAGCTCTCATCATTTTCTGGCTCCTCTTTCTCCAGCAGTCAGATCCTGAGAGGGCCGGTGGGCTGACTCAGGGACCCCAACTGCTGGAGCAGGTCTCCACTGGTCAGGGCGCACCCAGCATGATTCTTGTCCTGAGGACTGTTTTTTTTTTTTTTTTGGCCCTGGGGATTGAACCCAGGGGCGTTCTACCACTGAGCTATACCCCCAGCACTATTTTATTTTATTTTATTATTTATTTTTAATTTATTTGGCGGTACCGAGGATTGAACCCAGAGGCATTCTACCTCGGGGCTACACCCCAGCCCTATTTTTAATTCTTTATTTTGAAACAGGGTCTCACTAAGTTGCTGAGGGCCTCGCTAAGTTGCTGAGGCTGGCCACAGACCTGCGATTCTCCTGTCTCAGCCTCCCAAGTACTGGGATGACAGACATGTACCACCATGCCTGGCTTTCTCCTGGAGATTTCTTTACCTGTTGCAGGAGTGGTCCACCTGGTCTGCAGAGCTCACTTCTTCTTCTCCCCAGATGGAAGAAAGAGTAGAGTCAACAGTCCTGAGCCTCCAGGGAGCTTGGCGTCTTCCAGGAAGGAGGAAGCTCAGGGCCCCAAACACAGGGAAGGGACGGAAAGACGAGGAACAGCCGGGAGGCAGGGGGCACAGAGCGCCTGTGGCCGCAGAGGGCCTGTCAGGAATTTGGACTCAGTTCTATCAGCAATGAGAAGCTCCATCGGGTGTAAGCCTAGGAGTCGGGCGATCTGGTGGGAACTTGCAGAAGCTCACACTATGTGGCGATTGCCCCACAGAGGGGCCCAAGTTGGGGTCCCACGTGTCAGCAGGGGGTTATATTATATCGTCTTTAGAATTGGGGCATAGGAAACAGTGAGACACTAGCAGAATTTGATGGAGGAAGTGTCGTGGTCCCAGGCATGCTTGGGGACAGTTGTCTTGATAGAGGTCACCTCCCAGACAGCCAGGTACATAGAGCCAGGAGCCAGAGTGGGGATGGAGACAGGACCAGGGACCAGGGGATCCTGTCAGTTTCCAGCAGGCGAGATTGGCAGGTGGACAAAGGAAGAAGAGAGGGGACCCAGGGGCGGGGAACTCCGGGGAGACACTTCTGGCTGATTGACTTGGGGCCTCAGAGTCTGTGGACTGTGAAGATATGGGAAGTATCTCCTGAAACGCCCAGGTCTACACGTCCCCTGCAGGGCTTTTCCTGACCACCTGGGTCCCTGGTTCTCTAACTTTAGGATTTCTGTTTCAGAGACGGATAATGCTGGAGGAACTGCCAGCATTATTTTGCCAGAAGCCAGCCTGGCAAAAGGACACACGAGATCCTCCTTAGAGTAGTGAGACCTACGTTTATAATGAAATTTTAGGCTGTGGGACAAACTTAAAATTCAACAGAAAGCACCATTGCAAAAGTTCATCATCAAACACTTTAAAGACAGACTCCCCCCATCCCCAACGGGTCTGAGTTCCGCACTTTGATCATCTCTGCCTCTTTCCTTGAATTTCCTCTGTCTTTTGAACATTTCTGATATGCGCTCTATAATGTTTGTAAGATTAGTGACATTCTGCCACCTGTTAGTGCGTATTAGGCTGCCTCTGAGGATGGAAGAATGTCCCTGAAAACAAGCAGTAGTCAGTAATGAATGCAGTATTTTACTGGGTTATTCAGAGATGATTTTGATTGTCTAACAGGAACCAGAGGAACCCAGCCAAAACATGATTTTGATTGTTTAACAATCCATTTGATTATTTAAATGGAAAGTAACACACTGAGAGGTTTATAGTATCCCTGCATTTAATTCATTGGCATCAGCCTTCCTGCATCCGATTCAGAGGTGGCGGGAGGTGCGTTCATTGCTTTCTGTACCACCACAGACACTCTCGGCTTCTGTATTGCTGCCCTAGAGCAGAGGGGCTCAAACTTTCTGGTTTCATGTTCCCTTTGCACTCTTAAAAACTAATGTGGAAGCTGAGCATAGTGGGGCACCCCTGTAATCCCAGTACTAGGAAGGCGGAGACAGGAGGACTGCAGGTTTGAGGCCAGCCTCAACAACTTAGCCAGATCCTGGTTCAAAATAAAAAATAAAAAGGGCAGCGGTGGGGGTGAGGAGGTAGCTCAGAGGTAGATTGCCCCAGTACAAAAAAAAAAAAAAACCAACACTGATGTGGGTTGTATCTATACTAAAACTGCTTATAATCCCAGTACTTGGAGACAGGAAGATCTGGGTTCGCCGCCAGCCTCAGCTACTTAGTGAGGCCTCTGCAACTTAGTGAGACCCTGTTTCAAAATAAAGAACAAAAAATAGGGCTGGGTGTGTAGCCCAGAGGTAGAATGTCCCTGGATTCAATCCCTGGTACTGCAAAAAAAAAAAAAAAAAGAAATTTGTTAATTTATTTTAAAGTAATCATGAACCCAGTTAACACAGTAACATATTTTTATGAAAAAAGTCTATATTATCCCCAACGAAAAAAACCAGCGACAAAAGCAGCAGCGTTTCATGTTTTTGCCAGTTTCTATAATCCCTGGATTAACAGATGTCAGAAACTGGATCCTCCCAACTCCGCCCCACCCCCGGCCGACCTGAGCTAAAAGGGTAAATAATGTGGAGTGTCATTATAGACGTGGTTTTGATCTCACACACCCCAGAAAGACTTCTGGAGACTCCAAGGGGTCCCACCACCTGTAAACACGGGCTCCTGATCCAGGAAGCCAAGGTCAAGGGGAGGAGGTGGGAGATGCGGGGAGGAGTCACCATAGGCATTTTTAGGCTGGATTCCCTTCACCCCACCTGGGCCACAGGAAACCCTCTCCCCTCCAGGCCCGCGGCCCCCAGGATGGACACCTGTTCATAATTATTTCAGGATCACCCACATTGTCATGCACAAGGTATCTTAATTGGCAAGTTTTTTCCTAAGAGCAAAACATGGTAAGCCTAAATGCCTGGCAATAGACATGATTAAATAAATTGTGGTTTCTTCAAGCCCAGTACTGTCACCTTTGGACAGAGGTAACAGGAGAGGATTGCAATATGGAAATAACCCTCTGCATTTCCTAAGCAGAGAGCAGAAACCACGGATCACTGTGCACTGTGGTCTCAGCATCATGAGATAATACCTGTGCACCCGGAAAAGACACGAGAAACTACCTAAGATTAATAACCGGTTATGTTGGTGAGACGGAGGAGGTTTTTAATTTTTAAAAATCTTAAATCTTCCAGCGCTGAGTACTACGCGGCATTGTTTGGTCCTGACAGCGTAGGAAGGCCAGGGGGGTTCTCTCGGTGGGGAGACGCTCCTCGCTGAGGCCGGGACTGAGCATCTTCCTTCCCGGGGAAGCGCCGGCAGTCTGCGCGCACCCCCCGAGCGGAGCCCCGCGGTTCCGCCCCGGCTCCGCCCACGCCCGCCTCGCCCTCGCCATTGGCTCCACGCCGCCCCGCCCCGTCCAATCACAGCGCAGAGCGCCACAATTTGAACCTGCGTTTTCTTTTGAATCGGGCGCGGCGGGCGCCTGGCGCAGAGGGACCTGGGACACCGGACGCGGCGCGGGGCGGCGGGGCGGCGGGGCGGCGGCGGCGGCGGCGGCCGTGGGGGCGACGCGGGCGCGGGGGACGCGGTACCGGCTGCTCCAGGTGAGTCGGGCCGGGCCGGGCCGGGCCGGGGCTGCAGCGCGGCTGTCCGGGCTCCGGGGACTCGGGAGGGCGACCCCGGGCGGCGCGGTGGCCGCGGGACCTCGGGGGCTGGGCTCTGGCTGCAGCAGGGCGGCCGCGTCCCCCGGGGCGACCCCGCCGGGCATTGACAGGCCACCTCCCGGCCCCGCCATCAGGGCCACCCCAGCTCTTTTGCAGCGGAGGAGCTGCTGGTGAGTGTTGGCGTGTGCAATCGGAACCCGACCTCCGGCGCGGGCTAGACTGACAGCGGCGGGGACCATGGGGCCCGCGGGGCGCCTGGTCACCATCAAGAGGAGCGGGGTCGACGGAGCCCACTTCCCGCTGAGCCTCCGCACCTGCCTGTTCGGAAGGTGAGTCCGCCGCGCCGTCGCCAGCCCAGCCCAGACGAGTGCCGGTGACCTAGTGACCGTATGGCTGCCAGCACATGCTCTGGACTCGCGCCGGCCCCCAACCTTCCTCGGTGCTTCCCGCACACATCCATCAGCCGCCCCTGGAATAGTGATCGCGAAGAGAAAGGCCGAAAGTAGTATTGATAAACGTGCTGCGTGCTTTTCAGATCAAGGATACGTTTTGCAATTGATTCGATAAAAAAAAATCTCGCAATGCAGAGAGATGTAGATGATTGCGGAACCTGGCTCGCAGCAGGCCATCTTTAGGACACCCGGTGTCCCCGTGTCCCTCCCCACTGGCTTTTATGGGTTGTTCTGGTCGTTATGAGAATGAAGGAAAGAGGAGCAGGGGGCGCTTGGCTCCTGATCATTTTTGGAAAAATGAAAACGGGAGGGAGAAACCCTGCTGTGTTTTGAGACCTTCCCCTCTGCCCTTGCCTTCCTCTTGGGGTGTGGTAATTTCCCTTGTCCCAGCATGACAGGGACAATTACTAGTGGCACCCCCTCTTCCTCTAAAGTGTCTCTCTAGGCATATGATAAGGTCACTCCCCCAAGATCGGCCCCCTGTCCCCATTCTGGCCTCACCCCATCCTCCCAAACCCATCCCTCATCTTCCTGCTACCAGAGGCATCCCAAGCCTCATGTTGGTAATTTAAGTCAGACTTGATGACTGAAATGTTCACCCTACTCTTGTGCTTGCGTGATCCCTTCCTGTCTTTCAGGTATCTGTGTAAATGTTACCTGAAAACAATCCTTTAATGAAAGCTTGTCTTTCCTAACTCACGGCATGACTTTGGTGGTTAGTTTTCTTGCCTTGTTTCTCCTGCTGGACCAAGCTCCAAGGGCAAGGGCTGTCTTGTTACTAAATATGCACTCAGGGCCAGGTGTGGTGTCTGGCCCGTAAGAGGTGATCAGTACATAGCACCGATGAGTGTCCAGTAGAAAGTTGGGCTGGGGTTTGGGTTTGAAATCAGGAGGTAACAGTGGTTCTCATAGGAGGAGCATTTAACCTGCGGGCGGCATTGGGCAAGGTCTGGGGGCATTTTTCCATGTCACCGTGGGAGAGGTGTATGGCATGGGTATCACTGGGCAGAGGATGGGGATGCTAAGACGTGTTTGACAACGCATAGGACAGGCCCAACAGTGAAGAATTCTCTGGTCCAAAGGGTCATCAGTATTGATGTTAAGCAACACTGAGCTCTAGCGATCCTCCTGCCAAACAAAACCCAGTTCTAATGATGCAGTCTCTCTTTGCTGGAGTGGTCTGGTACCTAAAACTCAAATTCTCTTCTTGCGATTAAAGAAGCTGTCACTTCCCTAGTTCTCTTTTTTCTTTGAAAGAAAATAAACATTCTGGTCTCAAATGACATTCATTTTGGTGATTATACAATATTAAGCATTATTTTTTTACAAGATTTTATAATTTTGAAACCAATTCTTAAGTGTTTGGTCATGCAACAGGTTTAGGTAGAAATATACTTAGACTCTAGAGGATTGTGTGGAGCACAGACAGGAAATTATAGAGTATGTTCAAATTTTTAAAACCACAGGATGGAGCAGCAGTTATCTGAGGCTCCAGGAAGCTACCAGCAAACTCGTGTGTTATTTATGGATGGGTTTTGGGATCAGAATCATTACTTCTATACTCTGCCATGGTGTTTCTGTAGAGACAAGTTGGATCTAGATATTATTTTTTTGTTGCCTGCAGATTAGTATTTTTAATGTTGGGAGACTTGAATCTATCAGTTAATATACTGTAGTTTTAAAAGAGCAACGAAAAGCTCACACATGATATTTACTGTATGGCAGGCACAAACATGACGTGTACAACTCATTTAATTTTTTGAGCAACACCATGACATAGACGCTAATATAGTCTTTTTGTATGTGGAGAAATAGGCTCAGAGAGGAGTTAGCACTCTAGAACTAAATATAGCACTAAATATGTCACTTTGGGGACAGTTAAATATACATAGCAATGTAAACAATCTTATATTTTTGAAAGCAGAGTGTTAATAATTGTTCTCCAAAATCAACATAAAGTACTTCTTTGTGTCTTAAAAGTATAGCTGCTTGCTGGGCATGGTTGCACATGCCTGTAATCCCAGTACTCGGGAGACAGGAGGATCACAGGTTCAAGACCAGCCTCAGCAACTTAGCGAGACTCTCATCAACCTAGTGAGACCCTGTTTCAAAACAAAAAATATTTTTTAAAAAAGGGCTGGGGGTGTAGCTCGGAGGTAAAATGCCTCTGGGTTCAATCCCCAGTACCACCAAAATAAAGAAAAAAAAAAAAGAATTGCTATTTATATAAAAGATAATTTGATTTGTATTCTGGTATTTTCTATGTAATTTTTTTTTTTTTTTTTTGCAGTACTGGGGATTGACCCCAATGGCATTCTACCTCTGAGCTATACCCCCAGTCCTATTTTTTATTCTTTATTTTGAAACAGGGTCTCACTAAGTTGCGGAGGGCCTCACTAAGTAGCTGAGGCTGGCCGTGGACCCGGATCCTCCAGTCTCAGCCTCCCAAGTACTGTGATTACAAGCATGCCCCACCATGCCTGGCTATGTAATTATTTTTAAGTACTCTTAAGTTTTAAAGATCTTAAATAGCTTCTTATGCAACACTTGTAAAAATTGTTGGGAAGGAGCCAAGACGTGGTGGTGCACACCTGCAATCCCAGTACTTGGGAGGCTGAGATCGGATGCTCACAGGTTCAATGCCAGCCTCAGCAACTTAGGGAGGTCTTTAGCAACTCAGTGAGATCCTGTTTGAAAATAAAAAATAAAATAAGTCTGATGGTGTAGCCCAGAGGTAGAATGCCCCTGTGTTCAATCTCCAATACCACACATACACACACATACACAGAAAAAATTAGTTTACAAAATGCAGCAATCATTTACACTGCCCATGTTGCTTTGCTATGCCTCATGTCGTTACATTTACAGATCAAACATACTAGTCAAATTTCATTTTATTTTGAAAAGCTGAGGTAATTTTTTAAGAAGTTCCAACCCCCCCAAAATTTTTAATTCTTTTGTCTTAAGGGGTATCGAATGTGACATTCGTATCCAGCTTCCTGTGGTGTCAAAGCAACATTGCAAAATTGAAATCAATCAGCAAGAGGTAAGCAGGTTTATAGGAACCGATTCTTAAAACTTTTCAGCTCACATTTTATCTAGTCATTGGTTATATATTTTCCCTCTTCTTTACACTTGTAGGCAATCTTGTATAATTTCAGTTCCATAAATCCAACACAAGTAAATGGGGCTGCCATTGATGAACCTGTACCACTAAAACATGGAGATGTAATAACTATTATTGATCGGTCCTTCAGGTAAGTAAAACTAATTTGGCTAACAGCAAATGGCACGCGCGGATTAACCATAAACCGTTGTCAGAGTTGGACTGTGACTCTTTAACATTGAACTCAAAGTGTTCCGGGCTTTCGTTTCCAACGCTGATCATCTAAGATCACATGGCTCTTGGAATGACACATGGGCTTAAATGAGATGCAGTTCCAGGATTTGAGGGCTCACAGTTTGGTGGAAGGAAGCTGACCTGGTCCTGAAGGAGGTTGTTATATTCTTGTGAATGTTGTGAAATGCACTGAATTTTTTAGTTGCTTTTTGAAGCAAAATGCATTCATAGATAGTTACAAAACGAGATGTACAGGTCAAATTATCATGATCTGAACACTCTTAGGATTGACTACTACCTGATAAGGAATGAGTTGTGCTCTCCCCAAATCCACATTTTGAATTCCTAACCCCCCAGTACTTTAGAATGTGTATCTTGGAGAGGGCCTTTAAAGACCTGTTAAGTTGAATTGAAAACATTAGGGTGAGCCCTCATCTGGTGACTGGGTCGTTATGAGAGGAGCTGAGGACACAGGGGGACCCCAGGGGTGCAAGTGCACAGAGGGAAGGCAATCTGAAGAGGGCAGCCGGCTGCAAACCAAGGACGGGTGCAGAGGAAACCAGCCCCGCAGACACCTTGGTCTTGGACTTGCAGCCTCCAGAACTGTGAGCAGTACATTTCTGTTAAGACACCCATCTGTGGTGTTTCCTTGTGGCGGTGCTAGCTGACTAATACACCACCCATGTTATCAGGGAAATTTCCAGAAGTTTTTTTTATGCTGCATCTAATAACTATTCCCTAAGGAAGCTACTGTGGTAGATGGTATAAGTCTTTGGAGTTTTGCTATCTGAGCATGGATCTCTAGGTACTATAGGTGTTTGTCTTATGCCGCCCAGTAATGGTGAAGTAACAATGTGTGTTTGCATCTGACTGCTGCTCTTATGTGTGAGATTCATAGCATGTTGGGTATCTTTATAGTTTGTTCCTTCTCATTGCATAAGTATTTATTGAAAGAATGCATAGTATACACAAGATTACACATAATTTATTCATTTTGATGGACACGAGTAATTTTCAGTTTTTAAAGTGTATTGAAGTTTTTTATGATCAGATATAGGTAATTTTTTACTAAGTCTTATGTATTTGAAAACAATGTGTATTTCAACAATATGTTGTACACTGTATTGTACATATTACATTTTTTAAATGTACATTTTGTAATGTGTACATATCTATTAGATTCAACTCTTCTATATTCTTATTATTATTTCCATGCTCATTAGTTACTCCAAGATATTTGTTGAAATCACCCATGAAGATTAATTTATTTTCCTTTTTTAGCTCTATTGGTTTTTACCGTCTATGTTTTGATTCAATACTCTGGTATACGAATGTCCTCCTGGACATAATTCTAAATTATGCATAGAACTCCGTGTCATTAGCGTTCTCTGCATAGAACTCTTTGTCATTTAGATATGTCCTCTGCCTTTAGTAATACTTTTTTGCCTTAATGTTTCCTTTGGATGATAAATACAGCTAAATTAATTTCCTTTTGATTAGTACTTGCATAGTTTAACTTTCCACCCCCTTAATTTCAACTTCTCATAATTCTTATGGTTCAGGTTGACTTTTGGATGGAACCCACTGTTGGGTGACTTTTGTTTTTAATTGGAATATCTTCTTGATGGATTTATATCATTATAAAATATCCTTTGTCTCTATGAACAATTTTAAAGGGCACTGTTATTGAATATAGACTTCAAGATAAGAAGTATTTGATGTGGAATGGAGACCAGAACTATTTCCCCATAACAAAATGCCATTAAAATAGAGATTGATAGAGATGATTAAGATCTCCATCAAAGAGTAGGGAACGGATCTTAGGAAAAAGGACTTGATTCAGTACTCTGATACCATGAGAAGTTCCAGGTGGCTGACAGCTTCACGTCTTACTTAGGTGGCATCTAAATTCAAATCAGGCATTTCACTGAAGTACTGAAATTTTCATTATGCAAAATAAAGGATTGCTTTTATGAATTGATGGCTGAGATCTGTCAGAACAGTTAGATAGCCCTTCTAAGATGCACCAGTCTCATTGAGATACAGATTTAGTAAGTGTGAAACTGGAGGGATCATAGAGTTCTAAAACATAGTTTTGTAGTTACCCTGTAGTGAAATGACGGCTTTCTGCGTGAGTGCAGAGCCCCTTGTCAGCAGGCTTGTGTGTCAGCCTTCCCAGACTCGATGACTCCATGGCGTGGAGTAGGGCAAACCTGACTTTCCTGTCATGTACAGTAGGTTCTCACACACAGGTGCTCAGGGCTGTTGCCCAGTAATTCCCAGACTAGTCAGTAGTAAAAGTTAACCTGGGTCCCACCTTCTGACAACAATGTTCTGACAAAAGAGGGAATTTATGTATTTTTTAGCATAAAAACACTTTTCCAACTCTAAATTTATTTCTGTGTATAAGGTAACACTCTGAACAAAGCCTTAAGTTTGGTCCTTGGGCATAGCTCAGTTTGGAAACTAGTCAGAGGGTACCAATCCTCAGTCTGAATTTCTGCCCATCCTTCCATGCACTGCAGGTATGAAAACGAAAGCCATCAGAATGGAAGCAAGGCGACAGAATTTCCAGGAAAAATACGTGAACAGGTGATGGGAAATATTATTCAGGTTTGGGCTCCAATTCTTTTTTGATGATAGGAAATCATTTACGTGTACTTTGACAAGTGATTTCTTACTTTAAATCATTGACGAAGGACGGTGGCTTTTGTTTATATCAGAAAAATATAATTAAGGTACGAAAACAAATTGAACTTAGATATGGTAAAATAATCTAAAATTGTATTTTGTCTTTGCCGTTCAGTATAACTTGGGCCATTTCTCAAAGTCTCTAAAAGCCACATAGGAACAGATAGGCAAAGAAGATATTCAGTAAGAGTATTTTCATTGTTATGACATTAAACGCCTTTAGGAAGGCTCTTAAATCACTGTTCTTACTGTCCCAATATACAGGAACCAGCACGCCGTGCCTCAAGAACGAGCTTCTCTGCCGACGCTGATGACGCTGGTAGGTACTAGTTGGGTTCTGTTCTGGGCTCCTCGGGATGAGGTTCCCTTCACAGTGGCAAGGGAAGGGCACCAGGAGAACACGTGTGAACTCCTGGTCTCCCAGCACTCCAGGAGACTGTGCCATGTGACACGTCACATGATACTGGTAGGTACTAGTTGGGTTCTGTTCTGGGCTCCTTGGGATGAGATCCCTTCACAGTGGCAAGGGAAGGGCACCGGAGAACACGTGTGAACTCCTGGTCTCCCAGCACTCCAATAGGCTGTGCCATGTGACATGTCAAACCTGGGGCGTAGCTGTTACCCTTTCCCTGGTGATTGGTGGGGTACTGTGTTAAGAGCAGAGTCTAAGTATACAGAAACTGATGTTAATTTAATTCTGAGCAGTTTGATAGCATAAATGATCTCATACTGCTTACTGGAAGGCAATGTGATTTATTTATTTGGATCAAAATATGAATGTCAAAAGACTTACAGATTTTAGGCATTAAGTAATTTGTAGGTTAAGTGGAAAGAGTGTAAGATAATTTGAAACAACTAAAATACTGAATTCCACAAATATTAATCATTTAGAAAATATTGAACTTCTGTTTCTTATTTCATAATTTCTTGCCAAGATTGGAAAGATCAAGATTCCAGAGTCCATTCAAAAATCACAGAAGGAAATGCCTCAGGAAGGCCTCTGGTACACGTCAAGAAACGCACAGGAGATGGTCCTGCCTCACGTGGCTCGAAGGACAGCATTGCCCCGGAGCCAGCTGACACCCATTCTTCAGAACACCCAGGCCGTAATGGCAGAAATGCAGAGGATCCCAGTTCTGGGGATTTTAAGGAAAAGCCCAGGGTAACAGTGAGCAGTTATGGAGAACTGAAGTCTTTTCCCTCTCCACGGAGCCTTGACAATAGCAAGAAAAACGAATCTCCCTTTGGGAAGCTTTATCAGTCAATGAAGGAAGAGTTGGATGTAAAATCACAAAATGAGCTACAGTATCGGAGAAAGTCAGGATCACAAACGAACTGCACAATAGAGAAAGAAAGCGCTGATGGTTCGCAGAGAGAGACCCAACTATTGGCATCACATAAATCAAGACCCAAATCTGGTGGAAGTGCCCATATTAAGGCAGACCCTTCCTCACTGGAACCGGAACCAAGCCAGCCCGAGGAAAAGGGAAGGGATGTGGAGCCTGTTCGTGCTTCTAAAGAGGCAGCGCGCACCAGCGTTCCTCCCTCTGAAACGGCCAAAATGAAGTCGCCCGTGCAGCATTCGCAGAAACATACAGACGAAGACCGGTCTGCAACTGACGGGAGAGAATCTGTGGATCTGCGGCAGAGGGAAGGTGCCAAGGCAGCTGATGAAACACTGACTCCTCGGAAGCTTCTAGCTAGAAATCAAACACCAACTAAAGGCGAAGACGCTGCCAAGCCTGGCAGAACACCAGACAGCCTATCTTCTCGAAAGAGGAGGAGTATTCCTACACATGTCGAAGTGCTGCCTACAGAAACTCAAAGTAAGCCCTTTTTAACTCAATGCCTTGCTCAGGCTGGAAAGAAGATTCTAAAGGATCCCCTCAACCAGGCTGAGACGCTGGGCACCACAGGTGGACAGATTTGCTCTGGGTTACCTGGACTTAGTTCAGTCGATATCAGCAACTTTGGGGATTCCATGAGTAAGTTAATTTACCTATAAATCTATTTTCCCTGAAAGATGAACACTTACCTTATCTGTAGATGTGAATTAATGAGAGCTTCACTTATGCTAAGGAATCTATTAAACACTTGGGATGCAACGATGATGAGAGGCATGTTGACGTTTGACATGATGGATGAGTACTAAAGACCTGGATCATTAGCATAAGGAATGCGGGGGAGGGATAGCTTGTTAGGGAAGCACATCTCAGGGATTGCCTAAGGAGGTAGGGTAACCCAAAAACAGATGTGTGGAGGATTTTTCCATCTCTCACCAAATAGAAAGGAGAATAATCATAATTGCTTTTTATGTGTTATTTAATTCAGAACTACAGATAACTATCATATGAATTTGGTTGTTTGGAATAAATCACTGGAAACCCCTCAGGACTCATTGGACATAGTGGTAGCTCTCAGGTGTTTGTGATCTGTTCTCAGAGTCTCCTACAATTACTTTGTTAAAAACGCTAGACCAGACCCCAGGGCCTCTACACCAGGCAAAGTCCTGCATGCTTTGTGAACAGTAACACTTGGGTCAGTGTAGGAGGGATGCCCATGAGAAGCTTTTCTTTGTTATCCCCTATTGCAAATGGGACCCAAGGCCATACAGTAAGTGGCAGAGACACGGCCTTTACAGTTGGTGTGGGACTCCGTGGCGTCCCCCTGCATGCTCCAGGGTGGCTCACAGGAAGGAGGGGCCTCTAGGCATTGGGATGCTGCAGTCTTCACACCAGCGCCCTGTTTCTGCAGGTGACCTGTTGTGTGTGGAGGGGGAAGAGTATCTAAAATGAGCCTGTACTCATCAGTCAACAGTATTCTGTTGAGTCTCATAACAGTAAAGCTCTTGGACAGAGATTTATGTTGACTAACCATTCAGAGAGTTGTGTGTTGGTGGCTGGGTCCCATGAATTAACCATCAGCATCGCCCAGAGTTCTCAGAGCTCACATTCTGCTTGCTAGACAGGTCTGGGTCAGGCCCAAGTACGTGTCTTAGAAGGTTCTCTCAGGCTGCTGCTAAATTTCCATCTCTACCATCCCACACTGTTCCAGAGTGCCAGCAGCTACTGCAGACTTTTTAAAGCTATGTCCACGGGTAATTTTCTGTATTCTAAAGTAAACCTCTGTACTGCCTTAATTAGAACTTGCTGTCATAGTGGTTTCTCCTAAGGTCTTTCAAGAAGTCCTGGGGCAGCTTCAACTTCACCAATGTCACAGGGGAATGAAGGTGTCAGGTTTCAATAAGTTTTTGATTGGTTAGTTTTTAGTACTAGTTTGAAATAAATAACAAATTCTGGATGGTGTTTTCATTTCTGTTTTTACGTTTGTGTTTCTTACTTTAGATAAGAGTGAGGATGTGCCTTTGAAGAGAAGACGTGTGTCCTTTGGTGGTTGTCTAAGACCTGAATTATTTGATGAAAACTTGCCTCCTAATACACCTCTCAAAAGAGGAGAGACACCAGCCAAAAGGAAGTCTCTTGTGGCTCACACTCCAGCTGTCCTGAAGAAAATCATTAAGGTAAGCTGCACGATTAGTGTTCGCTTCGTACCTGGGGCTCACACAGCTGATAAGCATTCCTTCCCAAATCCCGACACAAGTAGAATTACAAGGAAGATCTTTGCTTTTTTAATAAGTACTTTTTTTTAAAGCTGGAGAGCCACCTGCTTAGTTGTTGGAAAGTGAAGATCTGTGCTCCCCAAGACTGGCTCTGAGGTGACTGAGTGTCTGGGTGGGGTGTTCAGTACTCTTTGTTTCAGTGCAGAAGACCCTGATTCCTGCATCCCCAGTGCCAAAGACCCACCTCAGTCACACCAAAAAGGACCAATTAAAAAGACTCTGGAGCCACCTGGTTCAGGCCTGTAATCCCAGTGACTCAGGAGGCTGAGGCAGGAGGATCACAAATTTGAGGCCAGCCTGGGCAACTTAGCCTTGTCTCAAAATAAAAAATAGAAAAGGCCGGAGATGTATCTCAGTTGGTAAGAGCACCCTGGATTCCATCCCTAGTACCCTCCCCCATAAAAAAAAAAGGATTCTGGATACATCACTACATATAGTCAAAGGATTATTTCAATTTCTTTTGTGGTTCTGGGGGGCATAGTTAAGGTATTTAGCTAGTGAGAAGGGAAAGCTTTGATGGTAAAACATCTCTCAAAATTGTACCATCAGCTTTTTAGGCCTTTTAGTCGGTCACCTGTGTCTGCTTTGCTGCTCTTCCTTATCTTTAAGTCCTTGGAAAGGGTATGGCCACACAGCTCACATTTGCAGCAGGACCCGGCAGGCTTTATTTTCTCTTAGTGCCTAGGGGAGTGGGCAGGCACATCTAGCTCCTTCCTGCTTTCCCTGGCTCACCGAGGAGCAGCCCCTCCCATGCAGATTCGGGACTGGATGCCCATAGTAGGTGTTGGCCAAGACTGAGATCAGAGTTTTCCTGTCTCTGAGAGGATGTCTCCTCCATCTTTCCACTTCAAGTGCCTCAATTCTAACTTGAGTGCTTCTTTTATTCCCCTTCTCTTTCCTTAAATGTGTGAGTCAAACTTACTTCTGCCTTAGCTTTAAAAGACAGCGGTTTAAACATTTGGTGCATCAGGATTTTAACCGTTGAAAATGTTCACGGAATACGTTTTTAGCAGGCATTAAGAGATGTTCCATCCCTGGCGAGGTTTCTTGTGAACATTTCTGTCTTGTCAGGAGCAGCCTCCAACACCAGGCAGAGAGTCTTCTTCAGAAATCGGCCTGGAAGAAAAAGCACAGAACACGCGCCCGGGCTCTCCAGCTCCCGCTCCCAGAGCAGCTCCCCCAGGCACCCGTGATCAGAGACGCAGGTCAGGCAAGGCCTCGGCTGCCTCTGCTGGCGGCAAGTCCCCTCATCAGACAGAAGTTGCCAAGAAAGCAGGGAGGAAGAGCGGCCACTTGTCTTCAAAGAGGGCGTCTATCAGTCGAAGCCAGCACGGCATCTTGCAGATGATTTGCTCCAAAAGGAGAAGCGGCGCTTCTGAAGCCAATCTCATCGGTGAGTGGTTTGGTGAATATATTTTAAGGTCAATTTTTTCACTAAAACGAGTTTTCTTGAAGTTTCACCATCCTTTCCCTTTGACAGTTGCAAAATCGTGGGCAGATGTAGTTAAACTTGGTGCGAAACAAACACAAACAAAAGTCGTAAAACATGGCCCTCAAAGACAGATGAACAAAAGACAAAGAAGAGCTAGTACTCCAAAGGTATGAGATCCCAGTATGACTTGCTCGCTTGTAGACACTGCTGTTAAGGTTACCTTCTTGCTTTGACAGTTTTTCCACCTTACTTTTCTACAGAAGCCTATGGACAATATTCACAGTCAGTTTAGCACGGGCCATGCAAACTCGCCTTGTACCATAATAATAGGGAAAGCTCAGATTCAAAAAGTAAACGTGCCCGCTCGGCCTTACAGAATGCTGAACAACTTTGTTTTCAACCAGAAGCTGGACTATAGCGAAGATCTTTCAGGTAAAAACATAGGCTGAGCTCCTATAAATCACAACCCTTTTGATCTTCTTGTGACTTTGTTGATGTTTGCTATCTTTGTTTATTTGCTGTTAGTGCTTTGTAGAATAAACAATGAGGCATTGGATTCAAAGACGATAAAGCTGGTTGGGAATACCAGGACAGGTCTCTGATAATGTGGGGATCACATGTCCTGCAGAAAATAGTCATGGGAATGTCAGGTGCATACTTTTTCCTGGAGAGCAGGAAAAAAGAACAAGCCAAAACCCAAAAAGAAATACAGAAATGTATATATGTGTATGCTTATAAATTATGAACATGTATGAATATGCTAATATATAGGTTGCAAAATGTTAAAAACAAATCTACTCGGTGCCTGGGACTGTGGATTGTCTCAAGCATTTCTTCCTTTAAGACCCTTTCCTGGAATCAAACAATTTTTAGCCGTGGGTGTAATGTCCACTTAAAAACATTGCTAACTGCTGGAGACTAATCCCTGAGTATTTTTGGGAAGGCTGTGAGGAAGGAGACTTAAGTGAATGGGCTGCTTTGGATGCCGGCCTCAGAGCAGGCCCAGATGCGTGCCATGAGAAGGAGACGTGGAGTATATGAGTTCTTCAGAAAGTTGAATTGTTCACATAAAGTCCTTTTTTTCTAAGATTATGTCAGTACTGCTTTTTTAGTGTTCAAATGGAATGATGATATGTAGATTTAATATATGTGCATATCTATATATATATGATTACTTGACAGTACTAAAAATGGGCATCATTTTCTAAAATGTGGGGACATGCTATTTATACATAAAATGTAGAAGCGAGTAATTCAGGGCTCTTAGATGACAGCATGAGGGCCCTCTGGCCTTGGTTGCCTGGAGTTGAGACCCTTTCCCACAGGGTCAGCTTCTGTCCTGTCATGGAGCTCATGTTTGGGGATAGTTTGGAAGACTACAGAGGTCAACTAACTCATTTCATTCTTTTACAGTAAGAAAGGGATGGAGGAGAAGGCTATCATACACTTGTTTTCTCAGTACCCTCTTTAAAAAAATAGGACATTATTAATGGAATCATACCCTTTTATGAGACCCTGGGCACCAGGAAGCCTAGGACGTATCTGCGTTTACTTCCATCATTTAGTTCTGTGTGAGCAGTGGGGACTGTTTGCATATAAGCAGTATGTTTCAAATATTTTCATTTACCAGGGCTAACTGAAATGTTCAAGACCCCAGCGAAGGAGAGGCACCAAGTGACAAGCATGCGCTCTGGCACGCTTTCCAACTCAGAGAATTTGCTTGGAGAAAAGTTTCACATAACTAATTCAGGAAAAAAACCTCTGCCCATCACTTCAGAGATTTTGGGTTGGTTTGCTTTTTTTTCCTCTAGCACTGTTATGTTTTCGAATAAAATATAGACGGTATCATTTCTTTACAACCAATATTGTATTACTTCTGTACAACAGATGCTCTTGATAAAATGCCATTTCCAGCTTCTCTGTTCTGTCGTTTAAGCTGGGATTCTTATAACTAACATTGGCATTTGTTGACATAGATAGAAATACTCAATACGGTTAAATGATTTCTGAGCACTTAGCTTCTTTATTTATTATCTGATGATAATACAGCAGAAGGGTATGCTCCTCTCTCGTCCAATTCAAAATTCCTGAAAATTATAAAAGAGAAAGATAGCGATTATGTACTAATTATTCCTCACAATCTTGTAAATGGGAGCAGACCCCAAGGTAGTGTGAGATGGGAGACACCAGTCTGTCTGACAGTCTCGTTTGGTGCTGATCACTGTGTTCCTGTCATAGAGGGAACAGCTTGCTGCCCTGCAAATGCTTCCTGTACTTAAAGGGTAGATGCTTCCTGCGTGATATGGGCCCTATGCATACACAGCAGAAGCCATACTTTATTGATGGTTCAAAGCAAAAAAAAAATTTGTTTCTAATGTTTGGAGAGAAAGTTGCCTATATTCAGGTACATGGCATAGCAGCATTCAAGAAGACCCTGCGTAAGGAGTTTTTTTCCCTTGCGTAATCACGGAATTCTAACCACCACCACTTGATGATGGCTCCGCTCAATCACCAAGTGATATTGCACCAAAGTGTAAATGGCTTATAAATAAGACAGGGGTAAGTAGGATTTATGGCCACGTTAGTAGACTCACGTTCCTAGTAAGGTAGCTAGGAAGCTGAATTATTGGTTCTTATAGCATATTTCATGTAAATAAAATACTAAGTTGACATAACACAACGAGTATAGTAATTTGTATATGTTTTTATTTCTTACAGGAGAAAGTGTGTTCTGTAGTACTCAGAATGCAGCAGAAGAACCATCTGATAAGTGCTCTGCAAGCCCCGCCTTAAGACGAAAAAGCATAAGAGAACGTGAGAGCATGGTGAGAACTCCCAAGAACATCTATGAGATGACTCGCGTTGAGGTGAGAACTCCAGCTCCTGCAGCACAGCCTCTGAAGACGGTATCCAGTGCGAACAAGTTAAGAAAATCTATGGAGCTCAGAAAGGCACAGCTGCTACCTGCAGAAAGTAAGAATGAAACAGAAGCAAATATTCCTGAGAGCGTCAGAGAAAAACAGGCCAGGAAGACGCCGCTACGAGAAAAGGAAGAAGAGAGAGAGGAAAAGGAATATGAAAGATCTTCAGAAACGTGTAAGGAAGATATCCAATCAGAAGAAAGTTGTGGAAAGATAACAGCTGTGAGGAGATCAGGAAGAACCGGGGGACAGAAATACGAACCCACAGCTGACCTGGCAGACCCCAAGAGGACACACAAAACAGAACCCACAGAAGACCTATCAGGAAGCCAAGCGCTCCCCCAAACACCACATCGTGCTACAGAAACAATGAACGATGAGGAAAAAACCACAAAAACACCCTGCAGGTCCTCACAGCCAGAACCACTTCACCCTGCGTCAGTAGGGAAGAGGCGGAACAAAACACCTCTGGGGAAGGTGGATGTGAAAGAAGAGTGTGCACTGAGGAAACTCACACACAGCTCAGGGGAAGCCTCGCACACACGTGGCACACCAGGAGGTGAGGACAGATGCATCAAAGTGTTCAAGGGAACTCCAGCACAGGGAGTGCAGCCAGAGGTGCATGTGACTGGAGGAGAGAGGCGGCCAAGAACGCCTAAGAAAAAGACCCAATCCCTAGAAGACCTGACCGGCTTCAAAGAACTATTCCAAACGCCAAAAGGCATCGGAGAATCTCTCACTGATGTTAAAAGGGAAATGCCCTGCAAATCTCCACAACCAGCAGCAGTGGACACTGCAGCAACTACCAAAACACCACCCCACACACCACGGAGGAGAGCTGAGGGGACACAAGAGCGCCTTGTACTGGGGAAGCTCAGACGAATGTCGGGGAAGGCCCAGCCCCCAGAGGACCTGGCTGGCATACAAGAGCTCTTCCAGACACCAGCCCGTGCCCACGACCCAAACACTGCTGAGGAGACAGCAAAGACGCCCTGCATACCTCTACACCCAGAAACAGTGAGAACCCCATCGGCCTCAGAGAGACGGCCCAGAACGAGACTGGAGAAAGTGGGCGTGAAGGAAGAGTGTTCAGCACTCAGGACACCAGCACAGTCACCAGGCAGAGCCACGCGCACACCCACGGGGCCAGTACAGGAGGAGAAATGCATCGAAGCATCTACAGAAACTCCAAGGCAGACACCGGACCCAACAGAAAGTGTAACTGGACCTAAGAGACGATCAAAACCACCTAAGGAAAAGGCCCAGCCCCTGGAGGACCTGGCTGGCCTCCAACAGCTCTTCCAGACACCGGGCCATCATAGGAACCCAAAGACTGCTGGTGAAACCCCAAAAACTCCATGCAAATCTCCACAACTGGGACCAGCGGACACTCCAGCAGCCTCAAAGAGACAGCCTAGGATGAGTCTGGGGAAAGTGGACGTGAAGCAAGAGCGCTCAACACAGTCACCAGGCAGAGCCACGCGCACACCCACAGTGCCAGTACAGGAGGAGAAACATTTTAAAGCATTTACAGAAACTCCAAAGCAGACACTGGACCCAACAGAAAATGTACGTGATCTTAAGAGACGAACGCCTAAGGAAAAGGCCCAGCCCCTAGAGGACCTGGCTGGCTTCCAAGAGCTCTTTCGAACACCCATGTCCGCCAGGGACCCAAAGACTACTGATGAAATTGTAAAAGTGCCATGCAAATCTCCACGACCAGAGCCATTCAGAACCCCAAGGAGCACAAAGAGACAGTCCAGGCTAAGTCTGGGGAGAGCGGATGTGAAAGAGGAGGTGTCTGTACTAGGGAAGCTCACACAAATGTCTGGGGAAGCCGCACACGCACACGGCGCACCAGGAGGTGGTGATAACCGCATGGAAACTTTTGAGGAATCTGCAGAGCAGACGCCGGAGCCAGCAGCAAGTGTAGCCAGTAGCAGGAGGCTGCAAGGGGCGCCAAGGGAAGGCCAGCCCCTAGAGGACCTTGCTGGCCTCCAAGAGCTCTTCCAGACACCAGCCCGTGCCAACGACGCAATAGTGGTTGAGAAAACTATGAAAATAACTTGCAAATCTCCAGGACCAGTGGGCACTCTGACAACCCCAAAGAGACAGCCCAGGATGAGTCTGGGGAAAGCAGACAGGAAAAAAGACCCCTTAGATCTCAGGACACAAACACAGTCACCAGGCAGAGCCACACCCCCACCCACGGTGCCAGTACAGGAGGAGAAATGCATCAAAGCATCTACGGACACTCCAAAGCAGTCGCTCAGCCCAACAGGAGATGTAACTGGACTTAAGAGACGCTCACGAACACCTAAGGGAAAGGCCCAGCCTCTCGAGGACCTGGCTGACCTCCAGCAGCTCTTCCAGACACCAGGCTGTGGCAGGAACCCAAAGACTGCTGGTGAAACCCCCAAAAGGCCATGCCAGTCTCCACGACCAGGACCAGCCAGAACACCAGCAAGCACAAAGAGACTGCCCCGAATAAGTCTGGGGAAAGTGGATGTGAAAGAGGAGGTGTCTGTGCTGGGGAAGCTCACGCAGACATCCGGGGAAGCCACACACACTTGCAGCACACTAAGAAGCAATGGCAAAGGCGTGGAAGTTTTCGAGGAACCTGCAAAGCAGACACTGGAGCCAGCAGCAAGTGTAACTGGCAGCAGGAGGCAGTCAAGAGCATCTAAGGAGAAGGCCCAGCCCCTAGAGGACCTGGCTGGCATACAAGAGCTCTTCCAGACACCAGCCCGTGCCCAGGACCCAAACACTGCTGAGGAGACAGCAAAGACGCCCTGCATACCTCTACACCCAGAAACAGTGAGAACCCCATCGGCCTCAGAGAGACGGCCCAGGACGAGACTGGAGAAAGTGAGCGTGAAGGAAGAGTGTTCAGCACTCAGGACACCAGCACAGTCACCAGGCAGAGCCATGCGCACACCCACGGGGCCAGTACAGGAGGAGAAGTGCATCGAAGCATCTACAGAAACTCCAAGGCAGACACCGGACCCAACAGAAAGTGTAACTAGACCTAAGAGACGATCAAAACCACCTAAGGAAAAGGCCCAGCCCCTGGAGGACCTGGCTGGCCTCCAACAGCTCTTCCAGACACCAGCCCATGCCAAGGACCCAAAGACTGCTGGTGAAACCCCAAAAACTCCATGCAGATCTCCACAATCAGGACCACAATCGAGACCACAATCGGGAGCAGCCTCAAAGAGACAGCCTAGGATGAGTCTGGGGAAAGTGGACGTGAAGCAAGAGCGCTCAGCACAGTCACCAGGCAGAGCCACGCGCACACCCACGGTGCCAGTACAGGAGGAGAAACGCACCGAAGCATCTACAGAAACTCCAAAGCAGACGGCAGACCCAACAGAAAGTGTAACTGGACCTAAGAGACGATCCAAACCACCTAAGGAAAAGGCCCAGCCCCTAGAGGACCTGGCTGGCCTCCAACAGCTCTTCCAGACACCGGGCAATGCTAGGAACCCAAAGACTGCTGGTGAAACCCCAAAAACTCCATGCAGATCTCCACAACCGGGACCAGCGGACACTCCAGCAGCCTCAAAGAGACAGCCTAGGATGAGTCTGGGGAAAGTGGACGTGAAGCAAGAGCGCTCAGGACAGTCACCAGGCAGAGCCACACGCACACCCACGGTGCCAGTACAGGAGGAGAAACGCACCGAAGCATCTACAGAAACTCCAAGGCAGACACTGGACCCAACAGAAAGTGTAACTGGACCTAAGAGACGATCCAAACCACCTAAGGAAAAGGCCCAGCCCCTGGAGGACCTGGCTGGCCTCCAACAGCTCTTCCAGACACCAGCCCGTGCCAAGGACCCAAAGACTGCTGGTGAAACCCCAAAAACTCCATGCAAATCTCCACAACCGGGACCAGCGGACACTCCAGCAGCCTCAAAGAGACAGCCTAGGATGAGTCTGGGGAAAGTGGATGTGAAGGAAGAGCGCTCAACAGTGAGAAAGCAAATGCAAACATTAGGGGAAAGTGCACTCATGCACCAAGAATCCACAGGAGATGATAAAAGTATTGAAGTGCTTAAGAAACCTGCTAAGCGGAAACTGGACCCAGCAGAAAATGTAACTGGTCGCAAGAGGCCGCGAGGGGCACCAAAGGGAAAGGCCCAACTCCTGGAAGACCTGGCTGGCCTCCAGGAGCTCTTCCAAACACCGGATCACACCAAGGAATCCAGGGGGGAAGGACAAAACACAAAAATGCCTCGCAAATCTCTAGAGCCAGTGGCCACTCCACCAGCCTCCAAGAGACAGCCCAGGACAAGACTGCGGAAAGCAGATGTGACAGAAGAGCTCTCAGCACAGGGAACGGTGACAGGGACATCAGGGGAAACTGTGAACGCAAAAGAACCTGAAGGTGACAGTAAAACTGCCAAAGTGTCTAAGGACTCTGCAAAGCGGAAGCTGGACCCAGCAGCAAGTGTGGCTGGCAGCAAGCGGCTGCGAGGGGCACCGAGGGGAAAGGCCCAGCCCCTAGAGGACCTGGCTGGCCCCCAAGAACCAATCCAGACCCCAGGCCACTCTGAGGAATCCAGGAGTGGTAGAGAAAACACAAAAGTGCCCGGCAGATCTCCACACCCAGAACCAGCGGGCTCTCCTGCAAGCACAAAGACAGGGCCCAGGACAAGGCTCCGGAAGGTCGGTGTGCAAGAAGAGCCCGCAGCCGTGAGAAAGCCAACACGGACCACACGGGCCACCAGGCACACTCCCAAAGTACCAGAAGGCGGTGACGGAAGCCTTGAAGCTGTTGCGGAATCTGCAAAGCAGACGCTGGACCCAGCAGTGGGTGCAACTGGCAGCAGGAGACTGCGAGGGGCACGCAGGGGAAAGGCCCAGCCCCTAGAGGACCTGGCTGGCCCCCAAGAACCAATCCAAGCCCCAGGCCACTCTGAGGGACTCAGAAGTGATGGAAAAAACACAGAAATTCCCTGTAAATCTCCCCAGCCAGAACCTGTGGCTACTCGACCAACGTCCAAGAGACAGCCCAGGACAAGACTGCGGAAAGCAGATGTGATAGAAGAGCTCTCAACACAGGGAACGGTGACAGGGACATCAAGGGAAACTACGAACACAAAAGAACCTCAAGTTGACAGTAAAAATCTCAAAGTGTCTAAGGACTCTGCAAAGCGGAAGCTGGACCCAGCAGCAAGTGTGGCTGGCAGCAAGCGGCTGCGAGGGGCACCGAGGGAAGAGGCCCAGCCCCTAGAGGACCTGGCTGGCCCCCAAGAACCAATCCAGACCCCAGGCCACTCTGAGGAATCTAGGAGTGGTAGAGAAAACACAAAAGTGCCCGGCAGATCTCCACACCCAGAACCAGCGGGCTCTCCTGCAAGCACAAAGACAGGGCCCAGGACAAGGCTCCGGAAGGTCGGTGTGCAAGAAGAGCCTGCAGCCATGAGAAAGCCAACACGGACCACACGGGCCACCAGGCACACTCCCAAAGTACCAGAAGGCGGTGACGGAAGCCTTGAAGCTGTTGTGGAATCTGCAAAGCAGACGCTGGACCCAGCAGTGGGTGCAACTGGCAGCAGGAGGCTGCGAGGGGCACACAGGGGAAAGGCCCAGCCCCTAGAGGACCTGGCTGGCCCCCAAGAACCAATCCAAGCCCCAGGCCACTCTGAGGGACTGGGAAGTGATGCTCACAGCCTGAAGAGCAGTCCAAAACAAACACCCGACAGAGTAAGACCTCTGACATCATCCAGAAGAGTCCTAAGAGCCCCTAAAGGAAAGCCTGCAGAAGACTTGGTAGACAGAGACCCTGCAACTTCACAAAGCACAAGCGACGCTTCCCTGCCCCCCAAGGCGGAATCTGGAAAAGACAGAAGCGTCCCAGGAACCAGGGGGCTGCGCTCTGTGACCCCGCTGCAGGAGGTCGCTCAAGGGAAGCCAGCCCGCAGGACTCAGAGGGCTGCTCCCAGGGCGAGAAGCAAATCCCCTGAGCACTTAAAGAAAGATCTGAGGATTTTCATAAACAGAATTGAACCTGTGAAAGAACAGAAAAGCAACATAAAAACGGAAAAAAAGGAACAGGAAGCAGAAGACCCGGTCACTTCAAATAAGGTGAGGGGGATGCATTAGGTAATCTTCACGTGTTATCCTACAGGGATTCGATCCTTGAACACTATTCATAGTGGTTAAAGGGTCTTTCTGGGATGTACACAGGAAACAGGTTAATTCTGGAAAATAAGTAGGCAAAGTGATGACTGCGCCTTAGGAGTTTTTCAGGGAGTGAATGAGTTATATTCATCATCAGTTACTGATGAGAGAAAAGGAGGGCAATTCAGTTCTGTGTTCAGGATGCTACCACCACAGTCAGGGAGGGGGAGGAGTAGAAGATGTGCCAGTAATATAACAACAAGACCCGTATCAGCACGCCAGGTGTGTCCTTGAGAAGAGCAGGTCCCCGAGATTGGCAAGGCACCCAAAACCCCAGCAATGCAGAGTTCCATCGGCCTAAGCGGTGACTGTTAAAGGACCTTGCAATTCATTTACCACCTATGTAATGGGGCAGTTCTCAGTAAGGTAACTTGTAGTATTCAGATTTGATGTGTCATATTAAGTATCGTGGTTGAAGTTTCTTATTTATAACTTATCAAGAGGGATCATTTCTCCATACAGAAAAAGTAGCAGGCATTACTTTAGATATCTTAGATGACTGGTGTCTTAAAAAATTAGTCAGTGCAAAATTTGCAATTTTTTTCCTTGAATTTACTTTTGATTATCTTACTCATGTTTGAATTTTTGTGGATGGCTACTTATTTCTTTAGGGGATCTCCCTGCGCTCCAGACACCAAAATAAATCTGATGGAGAACAGAAAAAACCCGAGTTTACTGTATCAGCAGAAAATATTAAAATAAAGAGAAATGAAAAGAAACCCATGAAAACCTCCCCAGAGATGGAGCTATGGAAGCCAGATGATGGAGCCGAGGAACCTACATCCAGGCGCGAAGTCCGTGAGAACAGCACGCGCTTGAGACCTGGAAGGCAGACTAAACTCTCCCAGCCTCCTGCGGCAGGCGAGAAGGTCCGGGGGAAAGGCGTGGAAATCCCCACGCAGAACCCACAAGAGAAAGCTGGCAATCCAGACCTGGGCTTGAGATCCAGAAGGACTGGGACCCAGCCTAGAGGAAGCACTTTGGAGAGGGAATCTGAGAAGAGAGTAACTCGAGGTGCCAAAAGATGTGCAGAAAATCCAAAGAAGGTAAGTAATTTGCTGTCTTTTTTCTTATTTATAAAAAGAACGTTTTGGCATACTTGTGTGCCATCTTACGAAGGCACATGAAATGCATTATGTATCTGACATGCTGCCAGTATAGCTGTATTCTGAGAGAAGCATTAATCTAAGCCATGTATTTTGTACTGGTAGCTATGCTTTCTTATGTTTTTTGGGGGAATTCCACTTCAAATAGTGAATGCACGTTATTGAAGACTTCATTCAGGAAGAGCTAGGCATATACCTGGTCCCCACTGTCTGGCTGCTTATGACGCAGCTCATACTAACAGCAAAAGTCCCTAAAGCAAAAAGGGTCACATCTGGATCTTACCGGACTTCCTTTGGAAAGGCAGAATAAACAGAATAAACAGAAAAGCAGAATAAATAAAAGTTGGGGGGTCCGGAAGGCAAATAGCACTGTGCAAAGTTCTATTCAGTAGAAGCGTGCATTCATTTCACCATCCCTATCCTAACGCTGTGCAAACTAATGAACTATAAGTGCTATTAAGACCATATCAAATTTAGAAGCTCCTGAATTATCTATAATTTGAATAATCCATAATGCATGATTAAGTTCAATTAGTATTCTTCTGGGAAATACATGCTTTAGCTAGTTTAGAAGGATAGGGTACTGGCTGAGTGTGGTGGCAGATGCCTGTGATCCCAGCTACCCTAGAGGCAGAGGAAGGAGGATCGAGAGTTAAAGGCCAGCCTGGGCAACTTTATGAGACCCCGTCTCAAAAAAATTAAAAAGGATAGGGTGGACAGTTACCTTTTTGCGAGTGGTATAATATTGCTCGTGGCACATAAAATTTGAACCTAAAACTATCCCATCCTGAGATCAACCAATGAAAAAAGGTAGGAATAGACACTTTGGTTGCAGAACTGTGGCAAGTCTAGCTGTCCGGGCTGGTACTCTGTAGAACAAGCCAGGGAGCTTGAACTGACAACACCACGGACAGCCAAGACTCCCAGATGCCCCGACACATAGCACGCAGTCAGCAGTGTGCTGGCTCGGAGGACCTGCGTCACTGTTTTCACTCACATGTTCTTAAACACACAGCAGCCAGGCCTGGCTGTTCCTCAGGGGCGCTCTGGTCTCTTCCTGGTCACCCACCAGCAATCACGAGACCTCAAGCACACACTGATGGGCGTCTCCAGGGCTGGTTCTTAGCTGGGCATCCATCTTGCGCTCCAGCGCCGGGGATCCAGAGCCCCAGCACCTGCATGTGTAAGATGTGTATTCCCCAGGTAGAACTTGCAACTTGCTCAGTTTTCCAGTGGTGCCCTCCCCCTCACCTGCAGCAGACAAGGACCTAGGAGACAGCGAGCAGCAAGGGCAGAGGCTGGAAAGCTAAGTTGAGGTGAACACATCCTGGCATCGAGGAGACAATCACATAGTGTGTCATACATGGTAGGTGATGCTGAGGCTGAGGAAGGACCAGCAGGAGGGGACACTGACTGCAGAGACCAGGCCATATGCTGCAGCCACCGCCCAACACACAGGTGTGAGCGTCCGCTCTGCATACGGTCACCTGGCTTCGACCACCTGAAATAACAGAGAAGTTGTTTACCAGAAGCTGGGATAGTAAAAATGCTGACCTAAGTGTACCTCTAGGGTCTCCCTTAATGTCCCTGCCACCCCAGAGCCCTGAAAGGAGAAGCACAGGTGGGTGAGGAGGCCTCCTCCTGCCCTGTGGTCAGCTAAGTGTTGATGGGGTCCATCCCTGCTGGTGTGCAGAGGCGCCAGTCTCTCCCGATGACTACATACGTGCCCTCTGGTATCATGCATACTGCAGATCCCACACTTCCTGCCACCGTGCAGTGTGTGCTCTAGAATTTTATCATATCTAAGGTCTTTTCCATTCAATCTAACCTTTTCACTTTTTGAATTCTTGCCTTGGTTTTCTGTCCTTCCCTTTCCCTTGTATCCAGGAAGCCCTCATAATGCTGCTTCTAAGTGTGCCCGGCTCACACTTGGTTCTTCCTCAAGGGGTTGGTGGGCCTGTGCTCAGCAGGATGCATGCACGTGGCTGGGGCACCTGTTCTGAAAAAGCAAGGTCATCTTTATGTCTTTTGTGTGTGTGTGGTACTGGGGATGGAACCCAGGGGCATTCTACCTCCAGGCGACACCCCCAGCCCTATTTTATTCTTTTATTTTGAAACAGGGCTCACTGAGTTGCTAAGGCTGGCCGAGAACCTGCAATCCTGTTTCAGCCTTCCAAGTACTGGGATTATGGGCATGCGCCACCATGCCCAGCTATCTTTATGATTTTAGATTTGATCTGAGTTTTTGAGTGGATGAGCCTCCATCTCCAGGCTGCTCAGGAGGAGACCCCTGCAGGAGGTCTCAGACCGTCAGTGTTCAGAGGCTGTCCTCTGCATGGGAGAGGTTGGTTTTGGTTTAGCAGATTCAAAAGTCTTAATCCCAGTTCATTCACTTTTTCTAAATGACACTTTTTATTTATTTATTTATTTATTTATTTATTTATTTATTTATTTATTTTGCGGTACTGGGGATTGAACCCAGGGGCATTCTACCTCTGAACTCCACCCCCAGCCCTGTTTTTTATTCTTTATTTGGAAACAGGGTCTCACTAAGTTGCGGAGGGTCTCACTATAATAGCTGAAACTGGCCGCGAACCTGGATCCTCCTGTCTCCGCCTCTCAAGTACTGGGATTACAAGTGTGCACCACCACGCCCGGCTCCTAAGAGACATTTTTAAAATAATGAAAATGTGCATATTGCTGAAGAAATTGAGTTTTTTCGTATTATATAGTAGCTTAAAACACATTAGAAACCTTTGTATTAAAAGATACAGTATTAAAGTTTAATAAATAATAAAAAGTTTCAGAGGAAACAACTTCATGCAGATGTATCTGAAAACTACTTTACAATCTCAAAATTAATTCTTTAGAACTAAAGATGTGCGCAGTACCTAGTAAGGACTTAGGATTTTACAGAGTCGGGTCACAAAAATTGTTATGTCAAATTACTTATGAGTTATGCTTTTCCTTCCCAAACAGGATAAGGACATTGCATATACCAAGGAAAAAAGAAGCAGAAGTCGTCGGGGCAATGAAGATATTTAGCAAAGAAATTTTAAGAAAGAAAAATATTATAAAGTTAGTTTAGTGTTAATTTCTAGTATAATTTTTGCTATCAGTGTAAAAATGAATTTTGTAAATATTTCTATGGGTATGTTTAAGGGAAGAAACGTGAGAATTTTCTGGCTCTGAATTGTCTTCACACACCCACATGGAGTCCATGAGGGGCTTGTTCTCAGAGTGACAACTCAGATGTTTGGGGCGGGTGGGCAAAGGCGCGGCCCTCATGGTGCAGAATAAAGCCCTGAAATGTATTGCATCCTGCGGCCTTGTATCTTGGCTCCCGTGTAGTGCTTGCCGCACCGCTTCCTCCTTGCTCGGGGACTTGTCTGTCCCGCATCACAATGCTAAAGACATCACTGTTATCCTTGTGTCCCCAACTTTGAGCAGTTGTCCATTAATTAATACTGTGAGTGATTAAACTAGTACAACTTATACGGTATATCAGTAGCGTAGGGAGTGTTTGCTCCCGCACCTTGGGCTACTGGTCACCTACATGAGAGTCCAGTCTTTGGTGTCTTTGACCTTTAAGGGTATGAAGTTGTGGTTGAAGGATGGCTGCTGAGCCTGTCTTCAGAGTTCCAGGGTTACTCCAGGAATGACTAGTGGCTTTCCTTTTCATTAGGAGTCCACATCTACGCCAGGACTGCTCTCCTCTGGGACAGCCTCAGCCCACAAGGTTCTGGGGCTGTCAGCTAGTGAGCCACTCCAGTGCAAAGTGGGACACCTGTCCTCACTTCCGCTTTCATGCCATACACTTGTGTTTATGATTGCACCTACCCGACATCACCTGGTACAGAAGAACCTACCCTCTGACACGGAGCATGGAGCTTGCTTGCCCATCGTGCCCGGCTCTGATGAGCCGATTGTCTCCTGAATCTCATTTAAGCCTAGACTTCTCTCAGTTTCATAACTTGCATGTATCCATTTCTGTTTCCCACTCTGTCCCCTGTTCCTTTTTCTGTTACCCATATCAGAAAATGGCACGCCATCCTCCCAGATTTCTCTGTGGAGAAGGCAAGGGAGCGTGGGACATAGAAGCCCCGAGCCGGTGTCTATCTTTTTAAGCCCACATGTCAGACAAACTGAGGGAAACTGCATAGACCAGGAACAATGAAAGAAGCGGGATTTAACTGAGTTGAGGACTAGGTTTCAGGGTCATCCAAACTGACTATGGTCTCTACAGGATAAAGGAAAATTACCGAAGTGAATTCATGTGAGGTGGTGGCTGGAACCTGAGACCAGCGGTCAGCTATCAGGTCTCTGCTGACCTGGGCCCAGATGTGCAGGCCTGGCTGAACGGGTGACAAGTCCACAGCAGTGAGAATCGCACCCATCCAGACAAATGGGCTTGTGGATTTCAAGTCACATCCACAACCAGCAAACTTCTTCTGTAAAGGACCAGATTGTAACTGTTTCAGGCTTCTGGGGCCAGGGCCACACTGTTTCAACTGCTCGCTCGGCTGATGGAGGTCCTCACCTGTCTTGAGCAGAAACAAGAGCCGGTAGTTCCTGTCCTGCTCCTAACGCAGCCTGGTCAGTCGCTGAGCAGTGGGTGGCTTCCTAAGATGCCGCGTGTGGAAGCCCCAGGGCTTGGTGCCTGAGCTGGGCTGGAGCAGGGCCTGAAATCGCGTCTGAGCACCACCTGCTGCTCCTAGTCCTCATGAGGACTCCCTGGGAGCCTGGTGGCCTGTCCCAAGTCAATGACTTTCTCTAACGCAGGGGTGGGCCCTGCACGTTCACACTGATTCATTTTGGAGGCTTACTGTTAGATGTGTGAGCCTTCCTAAGCATGTGGCTGCAGCACGGAGAGGTCATTTCTGACCTCCCGAGCAAGTGCCGCAGGATCTACTGGCCGTGGAGCGGGTTTGGGGCTCGTGCCCCTAAGACAAATCCTGTGCAGTCCTTTCTCCTGCATCACAAACCTACACTGGGAGAATGCCCCTGGGCTCGATCCCCAAGACCAAATAATGATAATGATAATAATATATATTAATAACATTGTTATATTCTCATGCTGAGCAAAATTACATTAAGCTAGGAATTCTTTCTTTAGCTCTGGAGTTGTATCAACCCAGTCTATATCTTTCAATTACCCTGCAATTTTCTCAAATATTTTTAATGTGCCATGTTGGTGTTTAATAGCAGATCAAACAACAAAGAGCGATGCATGAGAGCTGCCACACTTGAGAGGGCCAGGGCTGTGGGGGGAACGGCAAAGGCATTTGTCCTGGCTGTCCTGGGTTCGAATCCTGTCTCTTCCACTTCCTCCGACCTGACTCTGGGCCAGTCCCTTACCTGCAGGAGCCTCTGCTTCTCAGCCCTTGAGGGGTTGTCGTGTGGCTTATGCCTTTGCAGGGATCCAGCGCACAATAGGTGCTCACAGAACAAGCGCTATCTGTGTGCATGCGGCTCACTTGGCAAATCTTAAATGAATATTTTGGAACTAAAAAGAGGAAAGACGGGAAAGTGCAGATTGTCACCATCCTAGTGGTTCTGGGCTGATTGTGAATCATGTGCTCTTAATGACTTTATCTTCACAGACCTGATTATTGAGAAGGATTAAGATTTTTCAGGCACCTTCAGATGTCTTCTTTAACTATGAGCTTTAGTGTTCTGGCTCAAACAACCTGGGGAGCCGGTGCTTCTTGGCCTTGGTCCTGAAGCCAGGTCCACTTACAACCCCCTGAGAAAGTCTGTTGGTAGGGGCGGGGCCCTGCTGGGGTTCCTGGATGGGAAGTAGGGTGGAGCCTGCAAGCTGGCCTCTTAGGGAGTCTGGCCACCTGCTGTGGGATCACTGTCAGCATCCTATAGCCAGGGACATTCTAAGCCTGTCCTGCCGACATTCTGAGCCAGTTCCTCTGTGCAAGGGCAGAGAACGGCTGGCATCTGTTAGATTCTCAACACCCACAGGAGCATTTAATTGAAAATTCAACCAGGCGGAGCAACCATTGATCCCAAAGTGGAGCAGGATCTTGCGGAGCTGTGAGGGCGCTCCTGCCGGGCAGGCGGCATGGGAATCTCCAGGAAGAAGTCCTGGCTTTCCATTCTTTCCCAAACAAAGTATTGGCTCCTCATATTGCCATGGCTGGGGGAGGTGGGGGCAGAGTTACTTTCAGGAAGGGAAGACTGCCACGTGACCTCACACCCGGGCCTTGGGTTACAAGGTGTAGGTGGCTCCTGGGGCCTAGAACTCTGCAGGGGACCCCAACCCTGTGCGGTGCTTTTTGAAACATCTGATGCCTGAAAGACATCTAAAGTCCCATTTTATTTTGCCACAATGTGCCAAAATAACAGGAAATCACATGGTATCCGTCCTGCTTCCCGGGGACAAGGTGCATTAGTCACCCTTCTTTTGTAAAGAAATCGAAGAAACATATTTATAACATGAATAACAAAGTATCCATGTACTAAAAAGAATAACAATGAGTCAAAGAGGAAAACCCAAACCCTACAATTAGGGAAACGGATAAAAAAAATAGGCAATTCACTAAATGGATACAAATGATACACATGGGAAAAGGTGGTCAACTCACTAGAAATTTGGGAGATGCAAATTAAATTGAGATTTAAAATTTTAATTGTTTCCGTTTGTTTGCCTGTCAGTTTTGCAGAAAATAAATGATTTGCTAATATCCAGGGTTAGGGCCAGGCATGGTGGTGCATGTCTGTAATCCCAGTACTTTGGAGGCTGATATAGGAGGCTATCAGGTTTGAGGCTAGCCTCAGCAACCTAGTGAGGCCCTGTTTTAAAATAAAAAATAAATTCGGGCTGGGGGTGTAGCTCAGAGGTAGAACACTCCTGGGTTCAATCCCTAATACTACACACACACAAATATATATATATATTTGGATATGGATTGTATTTTGTTATGAAAGTTCAAACCAAACTGAAATATACCTTGGTGTGTACTGTATACATGCCTGGCCTGGCCCTAACTCCTCCCCCTCTCAATCTATTGGTAACTTTGGGGCACATCTCTAAATGCACAGCTGTCTGCAGGTTCAAACTTACGCGGTTACAAAGACACTTGGTTTGTTTTTGTTGGTGTGGGATATATGAATGTTTGTATGTTTGTATGTATGTATGTACATGATCTCCAGGGTTCGTGACACCCAGGGGACCGACACTACAGGCAGGTAAATGACAGGTGGGAAGATCCTTTGGAGGGGGCAGTTTGGCAGTTTGTACTTAAATTTAAAATGAGCATGCCCTTGTAGCAGAAACTCACTTCTCAGAAAGTCACTGACAGGAATAGATTTCACATGTGAACAAGCTCACGTGCTCCTTATAAAACCGGACTATAAAATCGCACAATCAGGAATAAGCTGATGTCTAGTATTAAGGAAGTGACTATACAGGTCCTGTTATATTTATTCTATGGAATACCGAGCACCTATCATACAGAAAGAGGAAGCTGTATATGGGCTCACGTGGCAGATTTTGAACCAGAATATCGAAGAAATAGCACAATTCCCCCAGCTGCCCACGTGTAGCACATTTCGTCACTTCTAGGAGGCGCAGATCTCACATGTGACCCTCCCCATCAGAGGGCATCCCACAGCTGGCGGGGGCTGGGAAGGAAGGACAGGCCACGTTTCTGCTTTCTTAGCAGAACATACAGTGCACTGGACAAGGTAATCCTGGAGATGTTGATATACAAGGGGTTTAACTCTTGTTTGCACAAACGAACAACAACAAACCAACCTGTGTCTTTGTAACTGCATGAGTTTGAACCTGTGGACAGTTGTGCATTTGTAAATGTGCCCCAAAGTTATGGATCGATTGAGAGAGAAAGAGTTAAGGCCAAGCCAGGTGCATATATAGTACACACCCAGGTATATTTCTATTTGGTTTGAACTTTTATAACAAACATGTCTTCCTCCATTGCTGGAGAACAGGGGCAGCTGGCTGTGCTGAAACCAGGACCCAGGGGATACAAGCAAGTGGGCAGTGGGTGCGGAGGGCAGGGTGAACCCTCGCCGGTCCCCTCCCAGGTCGGGGCTTGACTGTCCAGTGCCCTCAAGCTGACTCTCCACATCCCCCTTTCCTCAGGATACCTGGGGGCCCTGATTTGTGCCCCACTGACACCCAACATGAGAGCAGATAGAGGCCATGCTTGGGGACTTGGTGACCACAGCAGGTGTTTGGGGACTTCCCTGTCATATTCCCTGGGCCCCCTCTGATCTCAGTGACAGTGGCCCCAGAGGCAAGTGAGGTATGTATGTGCCCGGGAGCTGACACCGTGGAGGCAACCTTCGAGCCGGGGGACTGGCTGTGACAGGAGCTACAGTTGCTCCAGAATCCCATCCTTCACCGGGATGGCTCTGGGGCCCCCTGGCACATCATGGCGGTTGAGTCCTCAGAACCAGTCTCAACCACGTGCCTCCGAGTGGCTCTTGTCCCCTCACTGCTGCCTCCTGGGAACTCCTCCCAATTAAACCACCTGCGTCGTGTCCTTGTTCCGCTTTTTTTTTTATAAACCCCAACTAAGATGGAGCCCTCCGGCTGAAGGGGGTCCTGGTGGGAGTGTGCTAGTTTGCTGATGCTAGCTTAATAAAGAGCCACCAACTGGGAGACTTAGACGGCAGACTCTTCCTCTCCCAGAGTCCAGAAGCAAGAAGTCCAGAATCAAGGCATGGCCGGGGCTGCGAAGGGGAATCTGTTCCGCCCCCACTCTCTGGCTTCCGGCAGTCTGGACAGTGTCATGGTTTATAGAAGCATCACCCCCCAACCCCCCCACCACCACCACCTTCCTCTTCTTATCCCTGTGTCCAAACTTCCCCTTCTTATAAGGGAAGGGTCACGTTGGCTTAGAGCCCACTGCACCCTGCAGGACCTCATTTCAACTTACAACATCTGTGACAACATTGTCTCCAAATGTGTTTCACGTGATGAGGAATCAAGGGTTAGAACTTCATCACATAAACTTAGGGGACACAAGTCACCCCTTAACAGAGGCCTCTGGCTGGAGGTGGCAGGATGTTCCCTTGGCCACCAGGACTTCCTCAAGTCTGGAGTTTGGGTCTGGAGCCAAGGCCTCGATCCCCCTCCCCAGGAGCCCTTCCATCCTGCAGTCCCTGGGCAGGCCGCGTCTGTCTGTCTTTCTGTTGGGCAGGGGCTTCTTTCTAGGCTGGCCTGGTGCTTCTCCCTCGGCCCCTTTGGAAGCGGGGTCTCAGGCAGCACTCAGGACAATCGGGCCCATGATGCCCAATCGCCGCCTCCCTGGGCCTCTTCCCAGCCTCCTGTTCCTTCAACCCCTCTTCTCCTCCCCTCGGCCTCAAGACGTGTCTGCACTTTGAGGCCTCCAGTGCCGTTCATCCCGGGGAAGGGCCTCACCACACCCGGCAAAGCCAGGCGCTGCTTGTCCAGGAGGGGGGCCATTGGGACCCACAGACCCACGAGGAACAGCACCCAAAGGACTCCAACAGCAAGCCTCGTTTCATAGGGGTGAGGCTTATTGGAGAGAGAAATAAAAGGTTTTCAAATAATCTGTCAACAAATGCGACAGGGCTCAATTTATTAAATATCTACAAACAATCATAAGAATATATTTACCTTCTGCATTGGGCCCAGAGTGTCTGAAAGAGAAGACCGCTGGGTGGGGAGGTGGAATAAGATTTGGGATCATCAGAGACATAAAAAAGGTGCACAGGAGGAGGGCTGGCAAGGGAGGGCTTTGGAATTTGGGAGAAAAGCACTGGAGGAAGGACTTTCTGGTTCCCTCTGGCTGTGGGTAAGGGCATGCCGCCGTCTTCCTTGGAGACTCAGCTCAGAGTCCTGCTTGGACTCTGGAGGAACATGGGGGCTCTGCAGAGTGAGCTATCACGCTGTGCCTCATGCCCGGTGCCTGCCCTCTGCAGACCCACCAAGAGCTGGGCACCTCTGGCCACAGTGCCCACTTACCATTAGGGGCTGCTTCTGTGCCAGGTCAGAGATAAAAGTCCTAAAATAGTTATATACGTGAAGGAGTTCTCACCTCCTAGTGCAGGCCATTTTTTTTTCCAGTGCTGGGGATGGAAACGGGAGCCTCCAGCATGCTAACAACGCAGGTGTTGTCTAAGCAGATCGAAGGCACAGAAGTCAAATTAAGAAATGTGAAGAAAAGAGACACAGGCTGGTAGTCAAAGTAAAGGTTTATCTTTGCGTCAGAATGTTTTAGATCTTGCAATTTGCATATACGAAGAATTCAGCAACATTCACTGGCATCATAGAGCAAGATCAAATTACAAATGTAACAAAAGAAAACATGACAGCTGGAATTGGGAATACATACATAGAGTATAAAGATTGCACATGAATTCAACGCAGCTTAGTTAAACGAACCAATGAAAATGTATCAGTAATCACACATTGAAAAAATTATATATATATATATAACATGGGCATGTCTCCAAATGCTGAAACACAGGTATCAGGCTCATTTTAAAAAGTTTTTAAAAACACATAAAAATACCTTTGAAAACACCAGTATGCATTCTTCATTCGTCTAGCACATGGAGAGAGAGAGAGTCAAGTCACACGGTGACCGAGGGAGGCCGATCAGAGAGGTCAGCTTCTGATCGCTATTTGGCATTTGACGGCGAGGGCAAGCAACAGAGAGAAACGCGGAAGCGGGGCGCTGCTGCCTTGTTATGTACACTGGACTTCCTCTGACGGAGGAAAGGAGATGCACGTGCCAGGTGTACAGGGAAGATGCAGCCGTGGCCCCAGCTGTTATTCCCTCTGCATGCAGCTGCCGGGGAGCCTGCTTGAACTTGGCCCTTGCAGAGGCTGTGAGGCTGCCGTGAGCAACCCCGCTGGAAGGCAAGCGCTGCCCAGGCTGGGGAGGATGCCTGCGTCCACGGGATAGTGGCTTCTGTTTGTTTCTGGAATGGGACAAGTCTGGGACCAGGCTGTACCCCTGTAGCAGACACCTGGGACAGTCTGGTGGGGGGTGGGGACACCCTGAAAAGGTCTACCCTAAAGGCACTTCTTGATACAAGAGATGCCAAGGAAGGAGACTGTTAGAGGGCTTCAAGGATTCTGATTACCAGCTCCTTCATTGGGACCAAAGCCCATGCCCCTCAACTTCGCTTTTAAACTCTCATATAAATTACCAGCTAAACATCACCTGTGTCCTAACAGGCTACAGGTGCTCTAGTTTCTCCATTAGTCAAAGAAAGGCTCTGGGGTTGGGGTTTTAACAATGGAAACAAAGGGGACCAATTAGCAAGTCACAGAAAGCTCCTTCCAGTCCTGTCTTCCACCTAAACCCTGACTCACTGTACAGAGAAGAGAATGCGCATAGCAGCAGGTCACCCAGAGTGCAGCAGTGGCCACGGGGCCACAGTGTGCTTTGTCCTTCCAGCTAGTGCCAGGCCCCTGCCCCTGGGCAGGGACAGAGGCTTGATGACCCATGAACCTGCCGAGGACAGTAACTGACCCGGGATGCACCTGGACACACTATAAACAGACGGGAGATCAGTGCAATAGGCAGATGCGGTCAGTTCATAGTGAAAATGCCAAATAAGGCTTTTATATCTCTTTTAAAAGCAAAAAAAAAGTACCAAAAACTGCACATGTTCAATGCCTTTAGTAAGTTAGACCAGATGTCCTCTTTTTTTAATTTTATTTTATATTGTGCTCATCTGTTGGGTACCTAATGGCCATAGAAAGTTAATTGTTACTAAATTAAAAGTCTCTACATTCATTGTCCTACCTTTTCTTCTGCCCCTAGGCCAATTCTATATGGCGGGAGGGATCCTTATTATTACCCAGTGTCAAAGGTCTCAGCAGTATTTCTATTCAAAAATAAGTTAGACTTTAGGTTAAAGATTTCTCTGTCTTTGTCTTTAATTAAACATGGAGCACTGGGATGTTTAAAAACTGTACAAATCTAGACTTTAAGATTCCTTTTCTTACAAACAATCTTAGCTTTTTACAAGAAATGTTTATATACCAAAATGCTTCTCAGAAAATTTAGTGTACTGTTTGTGGTCCTCCTCCTGCGTTTCTGTGTGCTCCTCCACGTAAGACACCTCATTTGAATGTCGGACGGACGGGGCTGGTTTTGCATGGAGCCTGCAGGCTAGCGCAAGGCCAGCACAGGCAGCAGAGGCCGAGTGGGAGGGAGGACGAGAGACTAGGCTGGTTGGAACCGGAGTCAAATGGACAGACAGCTCCAAGGGCTGGTTGTGATGTGCCCCAGGCCACGGTGAACCGGTGGACCTGGTACTCAGAGTTTCTCTCATCTAGCCAGCATGGTCCACACACAGCCTTGACTAAATGCCCTTTGAAACACCACTATGTAGTCACTGACTACTCTGATGTGTTACAGACCTGAATTCAGGTTGGAAAGTCCTCTGAGATCTTTAAAGCAGAAAGATGAACCGCATGGCTGGGACCGAGGGCTTTACAAAAGTCTCGATTTATACTGCTCCCAGAAAAATGCTGCTGCTCAGGGGCCTGTGAATTTTCAACTCATTGACAATGGGCTTTGTGTTTAGTTCTCGCATAAGCCCACTTGGCATAGTAAGAATTCCAACATTTAGAGATGCTCAGTATGTGAAGTTACATGATATGAATCAAATGGAGAATTAAGGTATTTACTGATATTAGCAGAAATATATACTTTGTGGGATCTTATTTGACCTTAACACATTATTCCAATTTTTAAAAAGGGTATTTAAGATTTAATAACTTTAGAGCAGGTACCCTTTAAAACATAACAAGATATGTACAAACAAATTAGGAAGGGTATTAATGACAACTATGAAATAAATTAACATGATTTTTACAAAATATATTGACCATTAAATTAAAAAATATTTTAAGGCAGGAATCTTCATTTGAAATTAGCATAATCAGAAAATATATCAATAAAGTCTTGTACCACTTTGTAGCAGAATTCATACTGTTCCTGAAAACAAAAACAAGAAGACATTGAAATGATGCTTCAAAACATATTTGATTAACTTAATCAGGAAAACATTAAAAAAGAAAACATAAGTAATTTCTACCCTTTTATTAAAAGACTGTATGGTCTTGTGCACACCAGTTCCTGTTACATAATTTAGTTTTCAGGCACATGAAAATTTCCAAGTAAAGTTATTTTCCTATGTAAACAATGTCACTATTTTGTTTCAAACTAGTGTATTTTAGAACAGTCTGAGTAAAATGTCTTTAGTTCTCATATTTAAACTGAAAAACAACTGTTTCTGAACTGAAAAAAATCAGAGTACTAACATTGTCAGATAAAGTTCATAATATAACAAAAAGTTCTTTATAAATGTAAAATAAAATAAAGATCTAGATGATTTTAAGCCTAAATTTACTCTACAAAAGGGACTTGGGCTGGATGTGGTGGCACAGGTCTGTAATGCCAGTACTTGGGAGGCTGAGACAGGAGGATTACAGGTTCCCGGCCAGTCTCAGCAACCTTGTGAGGCCCTCTGCAACTTAGTGAGACCCTGTTTCAAAAATAAATAAATAAAATAAAATAAAATAAAATAGGGCTCGGGGCGTAGCTCAAAGGTAGAATGCCCTTGGGTTCAATCTCCAGTACCACACACACAAAAATAAATGAAATAAAATAAAATGGGACTTGCTTTTATATAAATTTCACTAGAATTCGAAAGAATAATTGCCTTGCACTTGTATGAGGCATTTCAGTTACAGGACAACTGTGCACATTGTCTGCCTAGTCTTTCCAGAAGCTCCGTGAGGACTGGGGCCAGGTTGGTGGCTGACGGGGTGACCAGCGGGTGCTGCCCGTGGCACCCATCAATGACGGCACTCAGTGGGAGGCACATTTCCTGATTCTTCACCCAGTCGTGTGTGTGTGTACCCTGCATCCTTTGCCAAATTACCCCTGCGAAGGCTAGGTCTGGCAGCTCAGAGCCATAGTCACACCCTTCAATTCCAGAAACAGACAGATTGGGTTTGAATCTCATTCTAACACTTAATTCCTGAGCAACTTGGGCGGTCTGCTTAACCATCCCAAATGGGGGTGACAGCAAGAAAGTTCCTCGCAGACACAAGGACACAGCGAGGATCCAATGCAGAGGCGTCTGCAAGGCTGCCAGCACCTGCCGGTTACCATTCCGCGGTGAACTTGTACCTGTGTTCACTAATTCAGCACTTGTCTTGCAGTACATTTATAGGTGCTGGGTGCTGGGTGTGGGGCAAAAGGCTGACTTGGAAAGTCAGGTTATTAAAGGACCTGTCAAGCTGTCACCAGGCGAGAGAGCAGACTAGAGCAATAATGGAATCCAAGGGCAGCTTCTATGAGGGAGCAGAGAGCGAGAGCCCGGGGCTGGCGGAAGCAGGGCTGAGACAGGAGGGCACTTGGACAGTGGATGCTCTTGAAAATAAATACATGGGCCAGACCAGGCGAATTCTGCATGTCAACAGTTCCCGAAGCCCAGGGAGGTGCTGCCTGCTGCTGCTGCTGCTGCTGCTGTGTGAGATGCTCTGGGCTACAGACGGCTGGCGTCTCTCCAGGGGCCAGGCCCTTGTAGAACTTAAAGCAAATTCTGCACCATCGCTAAGGACAGCGCCATCAGCCCCATTTTTCCATGCAGAGGAACGGAAGCCCAGAAAGCAGAAAGAGCTTGTTCAAGTTCATGGAACCGTGAGAGTCCAGGCGTGAGGCTGAGATCATGGCCTGCAGCCCGAGGGCAGGAGGGACCTGCCGGCCTATCTCTCTTCTATACTCAGCTGCTGCCCCAGGCAGGACTAATGGCGGCCCAGGAAGAATTAAAAACAGGCAAGAAACCCCAGAGAGCCTGTCCCATGATTAAAAACAGGATTTCCTTTTGAGGGGGTTTTTATTAAGTTTTTATGAACTATTATTATTACAATTATTTTCATTAATGTGTGTTAGTCGTATATATTTATGGGGTTCCACGTGATACTTCAACACTATTGTGATTATTTTGACCTGAAAACTCTTTATGGCATGGTCTGCCGCCATTTTGCCACACCCACCGTTCAACGTGGGACGCTCTGGGGCACCTGCTGCCATCGGGAAGCTTTATGGCCCCTCCAGCATCTCCTCAGAGCCCCCCAGGGACAGGAGCCGGGACAGGGCTCTGATGCCAGTGAGGCTCCCGGGTTCCACTTAATTGGTCTGAGGGGCATCTTGGGCAACAGGAGACAGACTGAAGTCCCCCAGGTGAATGGAAGGTGCATTCAGGATGAAGAACCCCTGGTTCGTTCTACCTGGGTGGGAAGGTGACCCTTCCCTGGGCTCAAGTGTTCTCTCTGGCTGCAGGGGAGCTGGTGGGGGGCCTTCTTCTCCACTTTTCTTTGCATAGGGAGCAGGGGCAGTGTTAGTATGGAGAATGAGCAGGCAGGCAGGGAGGATCAGTTCTGAATAGGAAGCTTTGGGGGAAAGTTATAACAGCCTTTAACATTGCAGCTGCTGGGTTAGCATGAGCCATTAATGAGTTTGGTGAGGACTCTTCCAAACCCTGGAAAGTATGTAATGAAAGAGAACGTGTAGGGCAGTCCTACAAAGGGGGGGGGGGCTCCTTATACCTCTGGCAGGGTCTTGAGGTGGAACGAGACCCCGCCAAGGAAATCAGACCAAATGCGATTGTGTAAAATTGGAAATGACAAACGCCAGGCTTTTACAGTTCACTGCTGCTGCTCTTGAACTTGATAATGGCGCTTCTTTAA
The DNA here is from genome assembly GCA_004027185.1 of Glis glis. Taxonomy (NCBI): domain Eukaryota; kingdom Metazoa; phylum Chordata; class Mammalia; order Rodentia; family Gliridae; genus Glis; species Glis glis. The sequence continues at coordinate 68,431 of PVJS01003252.1, forward strand.
ATGCAATTGAAATTCATGGACGAGCCCCTCCCATTGAGTCTTGCCCAGAGGAGAGAGCTGCGTCAGAGACCCCAGGAAGGAAAGGGGTTGCGACTTTAGTGGGAAAAGTCGCAGCTGGCTCTCTGCTGTGGGCATTGTGCCCTCCCACCTCCTCCTACACGGGAGCTCCTTTAATGAAACAGACATCAAGCACACGGAACCATTCTCGACTCTTCCGGAAACATCCTTATCACTCAGGTTCTTACCAGGGTTTGCACCATGTGTGGCCTCTGAAGTCTTAAGCTCTTCACAGCTTGAAACACATCTAAAAGTCCCTCCGCTTTTACTCGCTCCAAAATGTTGCTGAGGGCTATGAAGGTACCTGTCCGCCCAGCTCCAGCACTGTGGAGAGAAAACATTCAGTGATGATCATCAAATTTGCACCGGGGAGCTGACAACCAACTCCTCCCTGCCCGTCAGCAAGAAAGGATGGGAGTGTGATTGGATCTTTAACAGTGATTTCTATGTGGCTTAGTTTTGGAGCAAGATCTAGCAAGCACACAATTCCTAAAACACTGCCCTAATTACAGCAGCCAGAAATTTCATGGAATGGATCAGGGCCAGTTACAAGTCTTTAGGCAAGTCCCTTCTACCCTGTGTGGACCAGTGGTTCCAAAGTGTGGTCCAGGGCCCAGTGGCCCAGCATTACCTGGGAACTCACTAGAAATGCAAACCCTCCCATTGGGGTCCAGGCAGGCGGTGACCCTGGCATAGTCTCCTGACTGTCCCCAGGGCCTGTCTTCTGGAACAGATGCACTGAATGGCGCCACCTAGTGGATGTTGGGACAGTGGCGGCTCACGGCCAGGAGTAGTCACATGGTGGGCCTTCCAGCACCAGGGCTAGCCTCACTACGCTTGATGAGCCCGGCAGGTCCCCAGAGCGCAGGGCCAGGCGTCCTTGGGAGAGTCCAAGCAAGAGGCCTGAAGGAGGCCAGCCAGCCTCTCCCAGAGCCCTGGGCAGAAGCAGTCTCAAGTGTGGGCGCATTCCGAGGCTCCTGCAATGGCTCACCTGCACCCGTCTTTCCTCAGGCAGGAATCCTGTGCTCCACGCCATGCTAAACGAATAGCCTGAGTTTGGGGAAGCAGCGCAGGAACTCATTTCTAGTTTATTCTACATCACCCGTGGAAAGGCATCCTGAACCGAAAGCGTGCTCCCCACCTCCTGGCCAGGCTGGGAATGTACCCAGCGGGTTCCAGACAGGAGAGAGCCCCAGACTCTCCTAGTTACCAGGGGCTCTGTTGGCCACAAGGGCAGGGCGGTGGGTGGAGGCAAAAGGCGGTCATGGAAAGTGGGAGCCATGCACGGTGGGAAAGGAAACAGAATCGCAGCCTTGGAAGCAAGTCAGCATCACCAGAAAATGCCTGAAACACCCCAAACTGCTCCTCCTCGGAAGGGCTCGGCAAGGGTGGTACCGGATGCTGCCAGCAGGGGGCACTGGGCAGAGCTAGACCAGCACGGGAAGGGAGGTGGGCTTCGGATTTGGCTGGGTTTACCCTCCTGCCCTCCGAATGCGTCTTAGGACGGTGCTCGCCTGGGTGCGCACGGACTCTAGGGGCCCCTGGACCTGACTTCTGGGGGGCAGGAGTGTGGCTACAGGCCTCCTTAGAGATCCCAGCCCGCATTTCCTCAAGTGGCTCCAAACCCGCCCTGAGCACTGTCTCCTTTCCCCAGCCCCGGGAGGGGCACAGCAGCCAGGACCCCAACAAGCTTGAGGACCAAGGCTACCAAGCTTCAAGTACAGGCGCGTTTGTGGCGCCTTGCTGGGGATCTGGGCGACTTCAACAGCACGTGGAAACGTACGCCTGGGTCCTTTCCTGACCCCACCCGGCAGATGCTCTGCGCATGCGTGATGAGGTGACCGCCTGGCCTTCACGTGAATTCGTGCGTGCACGAGTGTAAGGTGGGGGGCACACATACAACCCAGGGAGACAACGTGGCCGGCGGCAGCGGCCACCAGCCTGTCCCTCGGCACCTGCTCACCTGCAGTGCACGGTGATGGGGTGGTTGCCTGTCTGCTGTTGCTGCTTCTGCACCGCTGCGATGAGGTCGATCATGCCTTTGCCCTCCGCCGGAATCCCGACCTCCGGCCACCCGTGGAAGTGGAACTGGCGCACCATGCGGACCTGCTCCTCCTGCCGGGCCAGGTGCTGAGAGAGGGTGAGAGAGGGGTCTCAGGGCTGCCTGTCCTGCGCCCTCCGAGGGCCACCTGCCTCCCACAAATCCGGCTGGGCCTGGAGCCCTCCGCAGACCCTCTGCAGGGGCGGTGTCCCCACCTAGGCAGCCAGAGGGTCCTGGCTAGCAGTTGACTGTGCTTCCTTATGCCCGGGGAACAAGACATCCAGAGTGCATGCCCTGGAGTCTCCATCAAGCCCCCCAAACCCTCTACAGGGTCCTGGGCAGCTGTGCTCCAGAGGGAAGCCTCTTTCTTGAGAACCCAGAGTCCCGATTCCAGGCAGAGGCTGGAAAAGGGTCCAGCGGCTCCCAGGGGAGTTCTGTTCCTTGCCTGGAGGGGGACAAGGCTTTGCGCAGGCGTGGTTTTCCTAGACTGGCCATCTTGAGCTCAGAACCAAGCTCCACAGGTAAGTCACCTCACCCAGCCTGACCCAGAGCACCCATTCTTTGCCAGTGTGAGCAAAACCCAGGACAGGGTGGGTGTTTGGGGCTCTGAGAAAGTTCCTGAAAGGGGACCCCAAGAGGCCTCTGTGGCTTCATCTATCCCCTTTGCCCCTCCTGCACACGGCTAAGGTCACTCTGCCCAGGGGGGAGTGGTGACAGCAGAAGCGAGGTGTCAGCCTTCCGGCCATCTTCCTCCTCCAGCAAGGAAGCAGGTGACCACGGAGGTCCTCATTTTACAGGAGAACTCCACTGGATAACCCACCGGCCATTCGTGGTAAGCTGGGACTCAGGGAAGGTGGGCGGAGCAGGGCAGGTGACAGGCGCAGGGCCCATCTGGCACCAGGGCAAGCAGGTCCCTGAGGGGTGGTGCTTTGTTAGATCTGCAGACACTTAGGGAGCGGTGGCAGCAGTACCTGACTGAAGGTGACCAGGAAGTCTCGAATACTGATGGCGTCTGAAAGAGTATCGCTCTTGATTTCAATCGTGATTTCTCCATGAGTAACTGAGCCCTCTGTTGGCCAATACTGGTAGCATTTATCCTTGGGGGATGAAACAAGTCTTGTAATAATTTGCTGCTAACACTTTTGACCTTATGATACAGAATTGTTCTCAGACAATTTAAGGTCTTTCCCCAGACCAAGAAGAAGAGCATGCAGATCTGAATGTGACTGTCCATTAATGCCTGTTGACCAAGGGCACAGAGAGTGTCCAGAAACAGACACATATATAAGGAACTTCAATACAGGACAGAGGCAGAGATTATTCAATGAACGGAGCTGGCAAATGGAATTGGATCCCTGACTCACACCGTACAGGGCTAATACGAATACCCCAGCTTCCCCTAGAGTCAGATAGTATACAAACTGAGCCCCCATATGTAGTATTCTTAAACCTTAATAAAAACAAAACCACATGGGCTTAAGGTGGAAGAGAAGACTGAAACCCTCAGAAGAAAAAAATATCCTTTTACTTTGAGGTACAGAGGATTTGCTAAATAAGACCCCCAAAGAGGTAGCCAACAATGAGGCAAAAAGTAAAAACATCAGATTACAAGAGAACTCACTTCACTTCATCAATAAATATCACTAAGAGCGGGAAAAGGCAGGCCACACACTGTAGTAAGATGTTTGCAATGCATGAAACCAGCACAGAGTATCAAGAATATGTAAAAAAAAAAAAAGTAAGTCTTATAAATCGGCAAGAAAAGGGCAAACGGCCCAAAGAAACATGGGCGAAAAGCAAGGAGAGGCGTTTCACACAAGGTGAGACATGCCATCCATACATACAGGAAGCCATGCTCCACCTGTGGGAATCACTACCGCAAAGAGATGACATTTATATCTATTTAATTAACAAAGATCAGGTGCCTGCGTATACTCGGTGTGTTCGACACACACCGCGAATGGGATCTCTTATCCATTGCTGGAGTCCTCTTTGGAAACAACTTTGGGGAGCAACAAAGAAACACCTTGCAAATCCCCTTTCACATGCTCTCTGATGTGTCTCTTTGACACGTAGTAGCCCTTGTGCAGCAAAAGACACGTACAAGAATGCATAGGCAGCACTGCGTGTAAAACGACAAACTGGACCAGCTCCGATGCCACGACAGGACAGGAAGGAACGCGTGGACACAGGATGTGTGGATGTGCAGTGTGATACAGCGGAGCAATGAGGGTGAGTGGACCACAGTGATGGGCATCCACAGAAAAACAGCAAGCACATGGTTTGGGGTAGAAAAATCAAGTCTTGGGGGACTCCATGATATAACAACACTCTTTATATAAAGCCCAAACATAGGCAAAATAAAACAATAGTTTCCTTAAGGCATGGATATTTGTGATTTTAAAGCATTTTTTTTTTTTTGGTACTGGGGATTGAACTCAGGGGCATTCTACCTCCAAGCTATACCCCAGCCCTATTTTTTATTCTTTCTTTTGAAACAGGGTCTTACTAAGTTGTGAAGGGCCTCACTAAGTAGCTGAGGCTGGCCTCTGGTCTCAGCCTCCCAAGTACTGGGATTACAAGCGTTCACCACCACACCTGGCTTAAAGCATTTTTCAAAAACAAAGAATCCGAGCCGGGCGTGGTGGTGCACACTTGTAATCCCAGTACTTTGGGAGGCGGAGACCGGAGGATCTGGGTTCCCGGCCAGCCTCAGCTCTCTCTCTCTTTCTCTCTCTATTTAGTGAGGCCCTCCGCAACTTTGTGAGACCCGGTTTCAAAATAAAGTATAAAAAATAGGGCCAGGGGTGTAGCACGGAGGTAGAACCCCCCTGGGTTCAATCCCTGGTACCGCAAAAAAAAAGAAAAAAAACAAAAACCCCAAAACAACAACAACAACAAAAAAAACCAAAGAATATATCCACTAGGATGGCTTTAACCAAAACAGAAATAAGTAATAACAAGTGTTGGTGAGAAAGTGGGGAAATTAGAGCCTGTGTACATTGCTAGTGAGAACATAAAACGGAGCAGCTCCCAAGATGGTCTGCTTGTTCAAAATATGAAATGAGAGCCAGGCATGATGGTGCAAGCCAGTAATCTCAGTACTTGGGAGGCTGAGACAGGAGGATCACAGGTTCAAGACCCGCCTCGGCAATTTAGCGAGACTCTCAGCAACCTAGCAAGACCCTGTTTCAAAACGAACAGTAAAAGTATTTTTTTTTTGGGGGGGGTATGGGTTCATGAGTTACATTATTATTCCATTACATTATTCAAAAAATATCATACTAAAGGCCATGGATGGATTTCTGGGAAAACGGAGACCGTTGACGTATTTGCCTCCACTGGACCAATATCAACAGGGTACACCTATTGATGCCTGTTTTTACACCTTGAAATAAGAAAGTAAATACATTTTCCTTTAATAGGGTATGGCCTTGACAACTAGAAATTGCAGAACTTAAAGGCAGGGGGAATAAAGGGTAGGTGAAGTGGGTAATTACGGTGAACTGCTCCCTCAGCCCCGAAAAGCACAGGGTGAAGCTGACTTTTTCCATTTCCCGCCTCTCTCCCTCCTGGGTCACCCAGGCTCTGCCTCACAAGTGCGTTGGTCAGACCCACGCAGCTGAGACTGCTGAGCAGCAGGGGTCAGCACAGGTGCTGACCGCCCCAAGGCCCATGCCAGGTGCCACTCACCTGTTCCCGTTCCTGCACCTCGGTCAGCATCACGATCGTGTGGCACTTCCACTCCCAGACCATCCTCCAGAAGTCCTCGACCGTGTGCGCCAGCGGCCCCTGCGTGGCGATGAAGTAGTCCTTCTGCCGGTAGCCCTGCAAGGGGGAGCCGAGGTTCGCGACGGGCTCCTTTCCTCTGGTGCCACTGCCCGCCACGTGCGCTTAGGACAGCTCCAGAGGGGAACTGCAGTCCGCCATGGGCTGTGCTAAAGCCCCGTTGGCACGCGGACACACATGCATACTCCCATGCACACCCAAGGCAGGCCAGGACGCCCAGTCTATCTGAGCACGGCACCCCTCGTCTCCACCCTCGGCACCACATCATCTCAGAATGGCCATTATGAACAACCAGTCTCTGTGGCCACCGGAGCAACGCCCGTGGCTTTGGTTCTAATTGCATATGGTGGCAGAGGTCAGGGCATGGAGTTGGAGGAAGGGGCTTCAAATCCCAGCTCCTCCACCAGGACTCCACTGACACCTGGGGCAATGTGCTCAACTGCAAGTGGAATCTAGCATACATGTACTACAAAGCTCTACAAACTAGCATGCATGTGGCTACGAAGCTCTTTCCTGAGCGTTTTCCTGCCCACTCCATTGTGCGTGAAGACAGGCTGTGTCTGTCCGGCATGAAGACATATTGTATTATCCATATGGGTAGGAGCCGTAACAATCACATGGGAGAAAGTGCACGGAAGCACTGTGTGTATAAACGGCATGTAAAAGAAATGTAAAAGAATCCCGGTGCAGTGGCACAGGCCTGTAATTCCAGTACTTGGGATGCTGAGGCAGGAGGACTGCAGGTTCGAGGCCAGCCTCAACAATTTAGTGAGACCCTCAGCAACTTAGCAAGACCCCATTTCAAAACAAAACAAAAAAAAGGGCTGGGGGTGTAGCTCAGAGGTAGAATGCTCCTGGGTTCAATCCCCACTAACACACACACACACACACACACACACACACACACACAGAGAAAAGGAAAGAAAAAAGTAGAAATACTAGATACAGATATGAAAAGCAGAGCGAAGAGAGAGCCAATTGCTTAGCAGCGAGTCTACATCCACGTTCACTATTCATTCTTTTAAAGCAAGTCATTCTGCGAACAAAACTGTTGGGCGTCTGGAGAGGTGCCAGCACTTTCCATGGTGAAGACAAGTTAATCCAGAGCGTGTGGCGGTGCAGGAAGGAGGCACGCATCACACTAAGCGCAGCGCAGCGTCTATACGTACGTCTATGAAGGACGCGTTGATGTAGTCTGTGTACTCTTGGCCCCTTTTCATGGACAGGATCACTCGGTTGAAGTCGTCTGCAAAGGCATTTTCCTTCAGTTAGCACAGATACGATCCCGCCTCGAGAGCTTTAAGCCTGCTACAGATTTCCAGAACGCAAGGCCTGTTAATAAACTCACTAGGTGCAGCCAGATCTCAGGGACGTCTATGTGATACGGTAGGCTAATAAAGGGGTTCAGGGAAGTTTGATTTGTAGGAAGGTTCTAAAAAAAGCCCAGTTATCATTTTCATTTTTCATGAGCCTATGTGATACATACCAAAATATAAACATTAAAAACACTGAAGTTGCCGGGCGTGGTGGCACACACTTGTAATCCCAGTACTTTGGGAGGCGGAGACCGGAGGATCAGGGTTCGCGGCCAGCCTCAGCTCTCTCGCTCTCTCTCTCTCCCGTCTCTCTCTCTCTCTCTCTCTCTCTCTCTCTCTCTTTCTCTCCTTAGTGAGGCCCTCCGCAACTTCGTGAGACCCGGTTTCAAAATAAAGTATAAAAAATAGGGCCGGGGGTGTAGCACGGAGGTAGAATGCCCCTGCGTTCAATCCCCAGTACCGCCAAAAAAAAAAACACCAAAAAAAAAAAAAACCCACTGAAGTTAAGGAATACAAGAAGAGTGACCCGCCAGAGCCTGGAGCCACAGGCCACAGAGAAACTTGGGTCTGAGTCGGGGAAGGGGTCCCAGCCCCACGAACATTCTCCTCTCTGCAGCACAGGCAAGCACTTGAGCTGGAGCCTGTTTACGATGGTGAGTATGTGCTGCACGTGAATCGTCACGGCCGGTCCTCCGTTGCATTGCTCACCCTCTGCTCCTCAAGCCGGGTGCCCTCCTGCCTCCCCCCTCCCCAGCTCCTGCGGCTTGCCTGCAGAGCCCAGGTTGTGCCCAGGTTTCTCTTGTTTTTCCTCTGGCTGAGCCCCCAGATGTGCGATCCCACCTTCCTGCGGGTTCTGCCTCCTTTGCCCGGGACCTCGGGGGCAGGTGACTGTCTCACTGGGCTCTGACCCAGACCTGGCCCTCTCCTAGGCCAAAGCCTTTTCCTAGAGAGGCTCGGCTGACTTAGCTCTGACTCAGCCCTTGCTCCCTCACTCCCTGCACCCGATGAGATGCAGAGCGGAGGCACCACGCGGTCAAGGCGAGCCCCTCGGCTTGCAGGGAGCTGCCCGCCTGGGACACACCGGCCTGCCGGGGTCTCCCGGAAGAATCTTCTTTTCCCGACATTTGACACAGTGCCCAGGAGCCCCGAGCCTGGGCCCAGAGGGCACCGGCTCCTGGCCCGGTTTACAGAGGCGGGTGGTGCTGGACTCTGGGTCCCAGCCCGCTCTGCCGGCCCGGAGAAGGAGCCCAGTCCCAGCCCTGCCCCGCCCACCTGGAGGAGGAGCCCCGCCCCGCCCACCGGGAGGAGGAGCCCAGTCCCAGCCCTGTCCCCTGGAGGAGCTCCACCCTGCCCGCCTGGAGGAGGAGCCCAGACCTGGCCCCGCCCTGCCCACCTGAAGGAGGAGCCCAGTCCTAGCCCCACCCCGCCTGCCTGGAGGAGGAGCCCCGCCCTAGCCCCGCCCACC